>BPTQ01000005.1:303777241-303886810 GCA_019973895.1 Chrysanthemum seticuspe
CTTAATCAATACCTCTGTATAATAATGATGATGATGATTATTGATGGAGGATGGTGGTGATCGGTGCTGATTACGGCGGTGGACGGTGATCGGCGATGATTAGGTGGACGGTGGTGATCGAATATGATTACGTCGGTGGAAGGTGGTGATCGGCGCTGACTGAGGTAGACGGTGCTGATAGGCGATGATTACATCGGTGGACGGTGGTGATCGGTGGTGGACGTGGTGGAAGCCGGTGTAGAGCTTGAGAGAATATTTATGTTTTTCACACTTTCAAAAGTGAGTTCTGTGTGTGTTTTTATGTTTTGTAGTAGCCCGAAAAAAAGTGTGGGGTAAGGTAGAAATTATGATTTATTTTAGCCGTTAGATTAAAAAAAAGAAGGGCCTAGATGGAGGGCCAGGATCTCTTCTCGCGTTCTCACAAAAATAACCCTTCTCATTTGAACGCCTCTCTATATATATATATATAGGAGAGAGTTAACGTGATATCAAACTTAAAGTTATAAAAATAAAATCATTTCTAAAAAACCACTAAAACATTTATAAATAAAAAATTTAGCAATAATACATATAAAAATACTATTTTAATACAAATTAACATTTTAGCAACTAATAATCAAATGATACATGAGTTTGGATTAGTGATACACCTGATACATATTACAATAATAAATATTACAAAACCTGATACACATACAACAACCTGATACACATTACACTTATAATCAAAGTGTATCACCTAGGTTTCGTAAATTTTAGAAAGAAATCTATCGAAACTTTAACAATTTTAGTTGTAGTTAATAGCAATTTTATTTTTGTTGCAAAGAGAGTGTCACTTGTCAAATTTTAGTTGGATCTCATTTTAACAACTTTAAGTTTGATCTTATTTGATCTAGATTCTATATATATATATATATATATATATATATATATATATATATATACATATATATATATATATATATATATATATATATATATATATATATATAGAGAGAGAGAGAGAGATAGAGAGAGTTAGGATCAAATAAGAAGAAAAATTAAAATAAGAATGATAAGAAGAAACTACAACCACTCATTTCAGATGCATCAACAAAAATAGATGCATCTCCTATAAAAATTCTCCCCCCCTATTTGAAATGTGTGGCTAGAAATCCTTCTTATTCTTCTCATTTTAGTTTTTCTTCTTACTGGATCCCTTCCCTATATATGTATATATATATATATATATATATATATATATATATATATATATATATATATATATATATATAAACTACAACCACTCATTTCAGATGCATCAACAAAAATAGATGCATCTCCTATAAAAATTCTCCCCCTATTTGAAATGTGTGGCTAGAAATCCTTCTTATTCTTCTCATTTTAGTTTTTCTTCTTACTGGATCCCTTCCCATATATATATATATATATATATATATATATATATATATATATATATATATATATATATATATATATATATATATATATATATATATATATATATATATATATATATATATATATATACTAGTGTCAAAACCCGTCCGATGGACGGGTATGACTTGTGGTTTTTATTTTTAGGTTTTAGTAGAACAAATATATACTAAAGATTAGGTAGATTAGTTGACTTATAATTATCGTTTATTTTTTTTTTGTTTTAGCTAAATAATGGTGTTAAATTTTTTTTTATTATATAAAGAATTTTAAAAGAATAGTACTATTGTTTGTCAAATTGTTTGTGTTTGTTACAATGTCTTTGCAACAACATAATATATGATTTAAACTCAAATGCGAAATTACGCTTTTTTATACACAACGTTTGTATTAGCATAGCACGTCCGATGGGTGGGCGAGCCTTATGATTATATGGATGGATTGAGTTTTAAATTTATCTTCATTTTTATAGTTTTGATCAACACAAATAAACTGTAAAGAAACTTAAAACAATTATTATGCAATGTCTTTTATCATCAATAATAAAAATTATCACCTTAAAAATCTTTTGGGTTGGAGATACCAGGTTGTATCATAAGATAACATTTTCATATATCGACTCAATTAAAATAACCACATTATTAATAATGGCTTTAAACTATACATAAAGAAACATTTTTTTTATTACCAAAAGTCTTTTAACGCGACCAACGTCATTAATATCGTTTGATTTCAAAACACGCTGATAGACATATCAATATTAGGCACAAATCTAGGTACCCTCTAAATGAAATACATAAAAAGAAAATATCATAAACGATCGCATTTGCAAACACACATTAACTTAAGCTTGCCCATTTAAATGTAAGACACCGGAAGATTAATCATGGCTAATGAATGAGTTTAAAAAGTTATTTTAAAGTTGTTATCTACCTTTTTTTTTTTAACTTCTCAATCTCATACGTGGCACTTATATTTTTTGTTAAGTTCAAGCCCATTGTAGTTTTTCGACTGTGCCTCCCCTCCGAATGTCATAAATGGTCATGATTTTTAGTTAAATGAAAAATCTTACATTCATCAATACTATAAGAATACATTAAATAAGAAGAAGATGAACATAAAAAAGTGCTACTTTAAATCTTACATTCATGAATACTATAAGAATACATTAAATCTTACATTCATCAATCATTATTTTTCTATTTCTTACATGAAATTAGGTTTGTTGTTTTAAAACATCTAATTCAAGAGGGTAACTGCAGTCACATACTCATCCTAGTAAATGTAATAAGTAAATGACTTGTATATTACGAAAGAAGTCACTAAAAGCAACATATGCGTATACACAAATGGAGATTACACATTTTACAAATAAATTTGCACATGAAGGTAGCCGGTTAGAGGGTATAGAATACTTTAAAGTTACATAAATGAAATTGCCAAGGCATTATTATTAAACTCACTTTTCTATACCGCATTTAAGTAAGATTTAAAATACACATATCCCGAATGCATCTTTGTTATCAAGTGTTGTACAATCTAATGAGTTCGTATAACAATAAAGAGTGATTTTTTTTCTTTTATTCGTTAACAATAAAATTAATTAACCGTCATTAATTATTGAATAGTTAAAAGGTACCAATTTATTCTTAAGAAGAACGTGTATGGTTGTAATTCAAATCTTGGATTAAACTTGTTTATAGGAAGCTTCAATTGTGGCCATTTCACATTGCATTACATTTGCTTTATGTGGTCAAAGGGAGTAATTTGGATATATAAACTGCTAATGGGGTGGTTGGATTAACTTATTTCTAATGGTTTTTGTTCAAGCTTATAAGCTCATAAGTTCAAACTTTTTTATTGCCTTGTGAGCTTATTGCTTACTTAAGTCCATAAACTAAATTAAAAAAAAATACCAGAAGCCGCTAATATTAACTGTAAAGCTCGTGTAACGGGTTAAAAAGACCACTTTTTACAGGGAACCAAATGAGTCGGGTTGACTCTCAGCACTTATTATCCATTTTTTTTTTAAATTGCACAGGCATATGATGTATCACATATTTTGATACTGGCTGAAACTGGTCAAATTCGGTACCTGGATGATTCCCTCGCCACTGATGTTGCCATCCATATGAAGCCCCATTTGTCCCTTGGGTGTTCATTTGTGATTTGACCATGACGTGCATTATGTCTACTAAAAAATGTCACATACATGTCTGCAAGCAAATGGGACCGCAAGCTTCTCTGGCTCTTCGGTCAATAAATCAGTGATGAATATCCTCTATGATGTGCAGTGTGTAAAATACACTGATTTCGTGGTGGTGCACTCGTTAGTCAGACTTGCCACATTAAATACTTTCATTACAGTTATAAACTTCAGTCCATGCATCAACATTAAGATTGCCAGCAGTCTTTAGTTTTTTCAGGAAAAAGTTTTATCAGAGAACCTAATGGCACCTTTGGTAACAAAAGTTCATAGTTCAGCCAAAAAGCACAAAATTGAAGATTCTGTAACAATAGTGAGCATATCCTAATAATAGCATACTCTATAATCATCAAGGCAACATCAAAAATCTCATATATCCAAGATTTCTAAAACCATTAAAAGATCCAACATTTAGAAATAACCACCATGTTTCAAAACAAAAATGAAAATTTTCAGTTACTCGATACTTAGTGATGAAAACCAACAAACATCATAATAATAGATACCACTTACACAAACAAATTAGGCCTAGAAGCCTTGTATGTGGTCTTGAGCTTCCTGGTTGGTGGTTGACCTTCTTGAAGACCAATGGTAACTTGATCTTAGAGTTGTGGAATTGCTTGGTGGACTCCCTCTTGCAAAGCTTAGCTGAGATGGTGGTGGTCTTGATGACCTGAATGCAAGGGTGACGGAGTCTATGATGAGAAACCACCATGACTGGATTATTCAAAAACACATCCTATCTAACTGTATAAATCCCTTCACTTGGATGCTTGTTTTGAAACCTAATGCTCTCACCATTTCTGTACTTATGATTCAAGTTTATGAAGGTTTAATTTTTATGTTCTTTACAACTGTCTTTATTTGTGTTCATGTTCCATCTTATGTTTAAGAGTTTAGCTTGGCTTTGAAACTGTTTTATTCTTGTTTAGTTATAGGAAAAGTGTTTTATTCTTGTTTAGTTACAAGTAGTCTGTAGTCTAATGTTAATTTGTTTCAGCTTATTTTTGGTTTCATAGCTTATTTGGTCACTCAAAATTGCCTCCAAATTATCCCCCATAGCCTGTTAGTCTGCTGCAAGTCACAGCAGCTCAGGACACCATTTCCTTAGATTATTCAACTTATCATTAGCTTATTTTAGGTCCATTTAGTTTAACTAACTGATTTGAGTCTTATGAAGAGCTACTCACCATTTGTGTTTAGATGCCTCTAGTGTCGAACCATCCAATTCAGCAGCTTTGTTTTCATAAGAAACAGCCCGTGCACCAATACAATTGTAAGAAATGCTGATCACATATAATTTAAAGCAAATGACGTAAAAAGATGTTCAAATAGTATTTAAAACATGACCAGGGAGGTCAGATTATGATAATTACGTAACTATACAGATTGTATTATTGTCTATAACTATACGAACGAAACATTACATAATTAAAATAGACCTTTGCACTGCCGGATCTATGATTAACGAACCGTTTAACCTGCTATGTATCACAGATGACCTTTCAAAAAAATACGGAACGGAGTTAAGCTAATCTGTACTTGCATTTACTTTGCGGCTTATATATAAACACTCACCAAGATGTTGTTGCAAAGTCAATCTACTTGCAATAGGATTGAGAATATAGCTTCCCGACAGCCCCAAGTACTATAGTCGCATCTGAACATCCATATATGGTGGCATATTTCAAGGGAGCTAAGACATAAATCACAGATTTATGGCAATTTACAACCTACAGATAAAGAAATCAATCTAAAAGGCATAAAGTTAACATTCCTATGCTCACATGTGGGTCTAAACCATTAGTGTGTGCTACATGGATCTTATGGGCGGCAGTTGTATGATGAATTGGACTGAGTTTTTTGGTTGAACAAATGGACTCCAGCTTGAATCTTCACTTCCATTCACCACCTGATATCTTTATGTTGTTTCTATATGCTCCTTTGCATATAATATAAATAAAGTTTTTGTAGGTGTATTGTTCAAATTTAGCAAACTTCAGGAATAAAAAAATCAGTCAAATATATTTTTAAAACAAAGAATAGTTTAGAAGAGCATATATCTCGCAAATAATGCTCACCTTTAAATGCAAACAGGAATAGAAAACAGGCTGCGAGTGTTAAGAATGTGTAGGAAAGATCAAGTGATGTCAAATTTAAAGCCAACGCAGCTATAAGATTCCAGCAAAACCAACATATGTGCATGACATCAGTGTTAGTGATTCATTGGGTATGTCTTGTTTCATTGCTCTCTCATCCACTGGATTTCCAGTGAGTGCTGATTGTTTTGATTGATGCGTACCAACCATCCCATTCTGACCAGCAGACGTCATGCTCATATGTAAATAGATGCTTGCTCAAAAGAACCTACAAATTAAAATTGATAATTAGAACCATGCTAAAAATTATATTAGGTCACAATAAGCAATTCACATTATGGGTTATATTCTTGAAAAATAGTAGTTTCGTATCTCGTCAATATATAAGATGAGTAGAGCAATAATTTTAAAGCACACCGATCCAGGATACATTCGATCGTACTTCCTTCGTGCTTTGCAGCTAGCCCGATAAGCAATAACAATATGCCCAAGAGAAAAAACCACATACAACATAAACGGTAGCGGAATCCCCCATGATTTCTTCAAATGGAGCCTTTTTCTTGTAAGAGAGGATGATGCCTCAGCCTCAAGCTATGAATTGGAATCAAGTAAAGTTAATAAATAAAACAACTCCAACGGTTATACTATACCTAATCCGTCTGAAACTTTTAAAATAAAGCTGCAAAACTGGAATCAAGTAAAGTTGTAGTTGGAGTTGTTTTATATTAAACTACTACTTCATAACAACATTATATTAAACAACTCCAACGGTTATAAGCTCAGCCTCAAGCTATGAATTGGAATCAAGTAAAGTTAATAAATAAAACAACATTATATTAAACTACTACTACCTAATCCATCTGAAACTTTTAACCAATATGAACTTATAACAGCTCGTATAAACAAAAAGTTAAACGTTAGAACGGAGTATCCAAGAGAAAGTTGTTACCTTTATATGTGCATAGTTACACTTCCTTCAATGAAACACTACAATCATATCCATGGTGACTAAACTAATGACTTGAAAGAGACAACGAACATATTGCAAAAGTGACCAAGACATGTAGTATGTGAATATGACGAAATTAAGTAAATTAGATAGGAGTGAACCATACCGAATGAAGCGAATGATCCTGGTCACTAAAAGTCACAATGATGGATGGCAATCTTAGAAATTGCATGCATCTGGGCTGTAAACTCTTTGATGATCCACCCTGATGTACTTCCACCAACTCCTAGCCTTGATAACAGTGTGTAAGTTGATGTCACCACCCCTAAAAGCCGCATGGTATCCTTAACCTATGCAAAAATATGTGTTCAGTTAAATTATGTGTTTGTTCTTTACCTTCTTCTTACTGCATATTGCAATTGATTGACAGCATCCTCATTTCTCAATTTCATAGCCTGCAAAAATAAGTTTCAAAAAAGATTAAACTCCTTGTGAAAGGCTCGTAAAGTGAAACATAAAAATGAATAAACAAAACTACAACCTCAAATACATAATGTAGGTTATTTGAAATTTTCGAAATTTAAAATAAACCGGAAAACTGGAAACAATTCAACAATTGTTTTCTGAATTATTTTGAGTGTTGGCTTCTCTCACAAATTTCTAATTCCCTTCTAAATTAGCATTTGAATTTAAACTGAATTGCAAAATTACCAACTTTGACACTTTAATTTCAACATTGCTTTTTAATAGAGGCAGAACCATCTATTTCTCATGAGTAAAAAATGACCCAAATTGTGGTCAATACTTACTACTACCAAGATTCACTTTAATCACAAATTATTGATTATAAATGTAATAGCATACTTTGTTCATCATATTTAAATTATCACTTATTTATAAAACATTAAAAATTGAACAAATACGTATTGGCTATCATTTTGAGAGTAAAAAGTTAAAGGGTATGCAAACGATTATGCAGCTGCAAGGACTGCTCTTGTTGCAACTGTTGTTGATTTTGCTACTACAACCTTTTCAAAATACACCCTGGTTGACCAGTTTGCACACGCACCCATGTCGCCGACCCGACCCTTTTGTAACTGTTTGGTCAACTTTATATTGTGAATTACAGGCTGCACTAAAAACAATTTGAGTTAGAGGTGGAACCGGGACTGAACTAAAACTGCTAAATTGAAAATATTAGGACCGAATCACCTATTAACATACTTATAAAAGAACTATTTGTATACATCTGAGTTTACACAGTGGTTTTGCAAAATGAATAAAGAAGAACAGATATTGAAATGAACAACCCCAACTAAGTAGATTTAGCTAATAACAATAAGCGATGTTGGCAATGTAAATACCGAACCACAAGCATAGTTGCACTTGAATTCACCTTGAGTCATAGGATTTACATGTTCAATATTTTCATGTGAACTGCAACCACTTTCTTGTTGGTTTTTATTAACACCTGTTACAAAATTACGACAACAAACCGTAAACAATTAGCATAATTTAGACTACCGAATGCATACAGAAAGTTCCTAGGGCAGTAATATATTTATAAAGCAAGCATTCATATACATGCAAATTCATTGTTTAACATACCTTCGCACGATAGACGTTTGTGTCGGTTATGTACGTGCAACACGGAGCATCCCTTTTTCTGCTTTTCAGTGACATTTAGTAGAATAGCAAGTCATTGGTCTTCAGTAAAATTTAAAGAAAAGCTTACATATGATATGAAGCAAGTAGAAAATTTATAAAAATAAATTCGCAAACCTTGATTGATAAATTGATTAAATCTGCTGTTGGCAACACCGGCTTTTGAAGTGGTCGCCGTTTCTTTTTGCGTACCTGTAATACCTAAACGGCCACGGGATTCAGTATAATCCAAAATGATTCGTACACAATCAAGTATCCGAATTCTATATTACTATTAATAGTCATCAAACATACCCGTATACAGCATAGCTGAACGTTCAGCTCGTATGTATGTACCCTAAAAAGTATTGCCAGAAACCGTGTGCCAAAGAGAGACTACTCTTAGGCATTAACATTCACATGGTGAATACTTCTAATCGATTCAACCTCGGCTAAGAATGATTTGTTAACCTGGCCAAGACTTTCAAGAAATTTTACTGCATTCTTTGACCAATCTTCAAGTGTCCCTTCAAAAACTGATCCAAACCCCCCTTACCAAGCTTTTTGCTAAAATTTTCTGTTGCGATCTTCATTGCTTCATAGGAAAACCGAGTAGTCATTCTTGGCACCTCTTTTATATACTCTTCCTCCATTTTGGTGTTCCTTCTTCGCTTGTGAAGTATGTATAAAATAAAACCTACAACAACAAATAGAACCAAAACACTCCCAATGATGGACCATATAATTGTCGTCGTAAGCCTACCTTTTTTATTTGGTATTTGGGATTTTGACGAAGGAGGTGATCTTACATTCTGTACTTTTATAAAATCCGTAACATTAAAATGAATTAAACTCGGAACAATAGTCATCATGGTAAAAAGGTCAGAAGGTAAATAAAAACTCCCTTCTGAAGAATTAGAACCATACTGAAATAAAGCTGCTTTACACGAGCAATTATTGAGGCACGCTTGTTTGCATGTCTCCATATTTGTATTCATGTCTGTGACAAAGGTGAAGTACCTTACGTTCTCAAGTGGAATACAAACATGATATTCGGTCGCATTACATGTCAGAGGAGTGATTTCTGCGCAACCTAGATTAGGTTGTTGATAATTACAAAACCTAAAACCTAAAAATATATATTAACGCGGAATTGGAGATTAGAGATGTTATCCAAGTCGCCATTTCTTAGCATTGCCTTTGCTGCCATGTGTGGGAGTAGAGGAAATGCATTGAACAAAGCTCGAGCAACTGAGATAGGAATCACAATTAACGCGGAATTGGAGATTAGAAGTGTCAACCAAGTCGACACCAAAAGCGACACAATGGAGATCAGAAATCCATACCTACTAAAATAATAGGAAAACAATATCACATGAGCTATACGATAACTGTAGTAAGGATATTTGATGGCCAACAACAACATGTTAGGCTATTTATTTCTTTGATTGTGCATCATGATTCTATTAAAAACACTAAATAGATGAAAGTTTATAATTCACCTTGTGACTTCTTGTGGGCCCCATCATTCTCTACATTTTCCTATTGCTGATCTTCTTCTTCAACAAACCAGTTGTGATACTTTGACCTATTAACACTGTCAAACCTATTTATAGCAATTGAAATCCTGTAAAAAACATACTCATGTTCAAATGGACACAATATAATGCTTGTTAAAAACTTATAAAAATTCTGGAATACACAGAAGTTTTTCATGTTACAGACTAACACAATTCCAATTGAAATCCTATAAACAACCTACCCATGTTCACATGGACACAATATAATGCTTGTTAAAAACTTATAAAAAAACTGGAATACACAGAAGTTCATTCATGTTACAGTCTAACACAATTCAACAACCTATACTCATTCAAACATAATATGTATATGCTACTGTTAACAATTGACATCTAAACATAAATCTGCTTACCTTTACTCTTGCATCCTGTATATTATAAAACACAACGGAGTTCACTTACATGCAGATAACTAAGATTATTCAAAAACATTCATATAACATTAATATAACATAAAAGTTTTTAAAAAACCTGATGATGGACAAAAAACATTAGTAGCAGCTACTTTAGGATTGTTATCTTGCTTTCCTTGGTTTCCTTTTCTTATTTTCTTATCTTGACTCTTGATTCCTGAAAATCATAAAACATACAGAATTTTACTTTAATATTATAAAACATAACGGAGTTCAATTACATGCAAATAACTAAGATTATTCAAAAACATTCATATAACATTAATATAACATAAACGTTTTTAAAAATCCTGATGATGGACAAAAAACATTAGTAGCAGCTACTATAGGATTGTTATCTTGGTTTCCTTGGTTTCCTTTTCTTATTTTCTTACCTTGACTCTTGATTCCTGAATAATATAAAACATACAGAATTTTAATTACATGCATAAAATTAAAAGATAACATAATAATTTAAAAAAAACAGAACCTGTTGATAAACATCACATAACCAATTTTCTACGAATTTGAAACCTACCATTGTCTTGAACATTATTGCCTTTGTTTCCTTTTGAAATCCTTGCACTTTGTCTTAACCTACCTTGATCTTTTTGGGACTCCATCCTTGTATTAACATGTTGATTCTAAACCTGTGAAACAAAACAGTCGATATTATTAACCTATTCAAATCAAAAGTCGAACATATTCAAGGGATAACTAAAACTCGACCCAAAAAAAAAACAATCCGTCACCTGTGAAAACTAAAAGTCGATAATAGTTTTAGGGATAAATATGTTTAGCAATAAGATATTAGAGTGTATTTATACAAAAGAAAAAATAGGTTAAAAATATATATATGGTATATTTATCTTTTAAGTAACATATATCATAATTTATATTAATTGTTATCTTCAAAAAATACATATATAAAATAAAATTTTCAGAATTTTTTTATAATCTCCTTATGTATATTGATTTGAAAGATATAAATCAAAAATCAATCTACTCTAGTGGTAAGTTGATTACAAAATACATGAATGACCCAAGTTCAACTCCAACAAATGACTTCTTTTTATTAAAAAAATTTTAAAATTCAGAAAAAAAAAAAAAAAAAAAACGAAATTTATAATTTATTTTAAAAAAATTGTACATATATTAATTAAAAAAACGAAATTTATAATTTATTTTAAAAAAATTGTACATATATTAATTAAAATGCCACATGTCATTAAAAAAAATAAAAAAATGCCACATAAGCATATTGATGACGTGGAAATATGACATGGCTTTATGGGATGCCAAGTGGCATTTTATGTGGCATGCCTCCTCTTATATATAATGTATAGATATATAATTGAGAACAAATGAGAGATTTCTTAAAATTATAAAGATAACAACCAATTAAAACTTGACAAGTGTAACATAAAATTTAATAATTATCAAAATAAGTAATTAAATCAAAAGGGCATTGAAGGTATTTTAATCATCTTATTTTCACCAATCCTACTCCACCTTTATCTTCTATCCCCGTCTCATAATACTACAACCGATCTCAGTTTCCGGTGAGCACATATCCCCCCTCATTTTGCGGCCACCATTTTAACAACATCAACCGCCGCATCTCTCAACCAAACCTACCATTGATTCGAACAACAAAAAGAAAACCAAACATATTTCTCTCGAACTGTATTTGGATCTGGAACATATATGTGTCTCGAATAAACAAGATATCGGTTTCGTTTTGGATCAGGAACAGATCTTTGACGTGTACCGTCGACGGTTCTTGGTACACCAATCACGTTTCCGGCGGCGGTTCTTGGTACACATGCACCGGCGACGGTTCTTGGTACACCACCGGCGGGTTTCTAACCCGTTTTTGTGAACCCATCGCCGGAATCATCTTTGGTTTTTAGTACCGTCGACCGTGTGGTTAGACTACCACCGGAAAAATAATCACAGAAAAATCAGATCTATCGAGATATGATTGACACATTTAGGTCTGATTTTTGTTTGTATCATCGATACGTCGGGTTCATGTATCATTGGGTGTTCGTTTAAGAGTTGTGAACAAGTTGTAATGTTGATTGTGAATGCTTCTGCCATGATACAGAGGTCCTCGTGAAGTGAAAAAAATATAAAAAGATACTTGGGACAAGTACAATAATTGACTACACTTTTTTACTCAATCAAAAAGCAAAGAAAGTCATGCTTGATTTTTACTTCTTTAAATAAAAGAAAGTCATCTTTTGTGCTTTATCAGTTGTTTATCTATAGAATTAGTGTAATTAGGCATGTGTTTATTTTGCATCAATAAGTTGTAACTTGTGAATCATGAGTTGTTTAAAAGACGTGAATAGTGAATTTGTAGTCATTGTTTTTTTTTATCATATGACGTGCATTCAACTTATGCGTAAAAAGATTCAATGTATCAATGCATTAGGCTCTTTTTTTAATCAATGAATTTTGTATCAATGTATCAACTGATCGTAACTATGTCAATAAATTCGTATCAATGTATCAACTGATCGTAACCATGTTAATGAATTTTTAGTCATTGTTTTTTTAATCATATGAAGTGTGTTAATGTATAAAAAAACATTAATGTATCAATGTATCTTATTAAAATATTCAATGTATCAATGTACTAACATATTTTAGTATTTCACTTTATCTGTCAAAATGTCATTAATTATGTCTTAATAAATATTTGACTCAAATACCCTTCAAATATGAATTATTTAATAAAATACCACTCCATCTAATTAGCCAACAAATAACTCCATTTAATCGATCTAACGGTCAAGATTAGTTCTCACTTTTACAACTTTAAATTATCTCTCACTTTAACCCTATATATATATATATTGTTATATTCTATACAGTATCAATCTTATATACAGTATTTTACAGTACCATTATTGACCAATCAGAATTTAGTAAATTACTTTCCATTTTTTTAATTCATGAAATTATCCAAGGTTATTTTTGGTATTTTACATTAACACAACTAATTTTAAAACCGGATATATCCTAGAATAATGGATAGGTTTTTAGTTCCATTTATCTTCATCAACAATCAGTTACTTTTGAATCCTAATCACAAAAACCCAGATCCCAGATCCCAAATTCCCAAATCGGCACCTTTGATTTGTGTAACCGATCCCCAAATCCCAGATCCGGCTCAGTTGAAAACGAAAAAGAAAAAGAAGAGATATATCAATCGTTGCAAGGTGGGATAATTCTGAAAGAAAAAAAAGAGATATATCCTGCTTAGGTAAAATTTTTTTGGAGCAACAAAATTGATC
Organism: Chrysanthemum seticuspe; assembly: GCA_019973895.1. Classification (NCBI taxonomy): domain Eukaryota; kingdom Viridiplantae; phylum Streptophyta; class Magnoliopsida; order Asterales; family Asteraceae; genus Chrysanthemum; species Chrysanthemum seticuspe. The sequence continues at coordinate 303,790,854 of BPTQ01000005.1, forward strand.
AATTGTGTTTTATATGTTGCCGGCACATAATAATTCCAAAAAAATTATTGCAAATAAGATGGGCGAGGTTGTTTGCAAAAAAAATATTTCAAAAAAATTATTCCAAAATATTAAAACAACGATTGATATATAAAACATCTTATTTGTGTATTAAATAAAGTGTATAGATTCGTTTTTGTGGATGAATATTGGGAATAAATAGATCGGGTTTTTTGTCGCGGCTTGCTTCAGATTCTGAAATATACTGTATGAAATATATTGTATGAACTTGCTCTAAAAAAGAAATACTGTATGAAGAAAAGCACAAATTAGTTGCGTTAATGATTTTGTGAAATATACGTTTGAATTGAAAAATACTTCATACCGTATTACTTTTTTGAAATATACGTTTGAATTGAGAAATATTGTATGAAGCAAGCTGATGATGATCTTGGGTTGCGTGATAAACAACAGTTTGCAAGTGATTTTGTTAAGTTACTTAAGTAGGCCTACTTTCCATAGATTGTGTGGTAACTTATAATCAAAGTTGAGGGAGTTGTTATGCTTGTTTTAATTGAAAAATACTTGATCCATGTTTCTAGGTTGTAGTGTTTTGCCTGTTATAATCACTATTTACTTTATATATTGAGTTTCCGTGTGTATACATTTACGGTGGCTGAGTCCAACCATATATTTTTAGTGTGATCTAACAAATGAAAACCATATATCTGTGCAAAATATGTATGTTTAAAACATACATGTTCAAAACATATATGTTTTAATTAGTTGGATCTAACAAATGAAAACCATATATGTTTAAGAACATAATATTTTTAAACATGTATGTTCAAAACATGTACGTTTTAAAACAGGTAGGTTTAAAAAAATGATTGCTTATAAACGAAATGCTTAAAACATGTATGTTTTAAAAACAAGTATGTTTTTTCTTTAGTAAGTGTAATTATTTTTTTTTTAAAACTTCGAGTTCGTCAAACAAGTATGTTTTCTAAAACATAAATGTACTCATGAACATGTATGTTTATTTAGTAGGTGTAATTATTGTTTTTTTTCAAAGAATTCATGTATGTTTAATAGTTTCAACACAATTTTAAAAATAATATATAAATAATGTTTTGTAGATGTTTTAGTAGTTGCATATATATATTTTAACAAGTGTGCATACATGTTTTAGTAGTTGTGTTTATGTATTTCAACACATTCTTATTTTAATAATATTATTGTTGCTAATTTTTGTATTTTTCTTTGTATAAGGTGTAATTACAAGGATGATGTTGAAGGAATGTAGACGAATGCACACATGCATACAAGAGGATAATTTGTGGAAGCAATACGATTATTATTTATGTGTTTTTTAGTGCGAGCGCACAAATGAATTTCATCAAGAAACAGTATTATTGCATATGTGTTTTTTTACTTGTAATCAAATGAAATGTAACGTAAAGTATATGATTTTTGAATTATTATAGAGGTTTTATTCTCTAGTTTTTGTTTAAAACTTGAAAAGTATAAATATAACGTATATGTTAAGACAAATTGGTTGATTGAATATTATTAATTTTAACAATATAGATTATGCAACTGTACACTAAAAACACATGTTATATAGGAAAAACATATATGCACCAACATTATTTAAAACATGCTTGCACAAACTAAAAAAAAAAAAAATTAAAGTTTCTGAAATCCAGGATTAAAAAACAACGTTTTTTAATAAAAATATTCAAAAAATAAAATAAAAATGTATTTTACTAGTATACCCTTTTTGATTAAATAAAAAGTTTAAATATTTACATAAATGCCATCATTGATTATTAACCATTGATCAAATGATCCAATGGTCTAAATTGGTCTAAAATGGTACTGTAAAGTACTGTATCTAATATTGGTACTGCATAGAACGCGCCCATATATATATATATATATATATATATATATATATATATATATATATATATATATATATATATATATATATATAATCTAGATCAAATAAGATCAAACTTAAAGTTGTTAAAATGAGATCGAACTAAAATTTGACAAGAGATACTCTCCTTACAATAAAAATAATTTTTTATTTACTACAACTAAAATTGTTAAAGTTTCGATAGATTTCTTTTTAAATTTTACGAAACCTAGGTGATACACTTTGATTAGAAGTTTAATGTGTATCAGTTTTTGTACGTGTATCAGGTTTTGGAATATTTATTAGTGTAATGTGTATCAGGTGTATCACTAATCCAAACTCATGTATCATCTGGTTATTATTGCTAAAATGTTAATTTGTATTAAAATATCTTTTTTTTGTATGATTGCTAAAATTGTTATTTATAAATGTTTTAGTGGTTTTTTAGATTTGATCTTATTTTTACAACTTTAAGTTTGATCTCACATAAAAGACAAATAAAAAGACAAATATCCGTAAAAAGGTAAAAAGATAAAAAGATTTTTTTTTTTCAAAAAAAGTTCTCAAAAAATTCCAAAAAAATTTCTCAAGATCGGGTATGATGGTGCATGAAAAAGTTGTGAAAGATTTTTTCTAAAAGTTGATATGTTTTTCGAAAAAAAAATTATTAAAAAATACGTTTGTGCATTAAATCGTTTATTTGTGCATCAAAAATTAGTTTTTGCACCCAACTTCTTTTGACTTTTTTCATCAAAATAACATTGCGCATGTAACCAAAACAAGTTGAAAATTTTGTGCAACAAAATTTTTTTGCGCATCGAAATTCGTTTTTTGTGCATTAAAAAAAACGTACAAAACTGAAAATTATAAATAATGTTTTCACAAAAGTTTTATACACCAACATACCCGATCTTGTGAAATTTTTTTGAAAATTTTGGCGAATTTTTTAGAAAAAAAAATATATTTTTATTCTTTTTACGGATATTTGTCTTTTTATTTTAACTTTACCCTATTTATATATATATATATATATATATATATATATATATATATATATATATATATATATATATATATATATATAAAACGTATAAATTATAAATACCTTTTTAATTAATGATTTTAATCTATACTCTAACCTACCAGATCTAAATACCCACAAACACCCTAACCGACCTTCGACTACAACAACAAACAAAATCGCAAAAAAAAAAAAATAACAAGAAAGAAAGACCAAAACAATCAACCCAAGACCCAACTACAAAGATCATTGCCATCAATTATTTACACAACCATATCAAACAACAACTTCAATCTAATCCTATTTCCCATCCTCCAACACAGTTAACATCTATCCCCATCTCATACAAAACTCGAAAATTTAAAAGAACAAACAAAGAACTCAGACTTGGTATTATGGACAAATGTTTCTTTTTTAGATCCATACCCAAAAGCCATCATCGATCTATATAAAGCATTGCTACTTTATTTTATATTTGAAAACTTTAAAGAAAGAGCAAAAACAATCATGCTTCACTCTTTCTTTTTTTTCGGTTTAACAAGATCTAAAATGAAAACGAAAAACAAACACATATAAAACCTCACCCGAGACCTCATCTTGAGTTCTTGAAGCCGAAAAGAAGACATACGGAAGCCGTGACGGGTATTTATACGGTTTGTTTATTGATAAATATGATAAAGAAGTTGTGTTTATTGTTCGGTTTTGGGCAAAAAAATTAAAAGGGAGGAATGTGTTTTTTTTTTAAGTTACATTTTTCTTGTGAGGTATAAGGAAGAAAGTTCATGCAGGTTGACTGAGATTGTTTTTCAGATAGAGGGATAAGGTCAAAGGAGATATGGCTGCAAGAATGATGGTTGCAGTATGGTTGTGAGGGGGTAAAATTAGGTGGCGTGTTATTAGGGTAATGTGATTAGGGTTCTGAAGTATGATATATCAAGTGCTCTAAATAGCTATTATTAATGGTTAGTTGAGTTATTTTCATGGGCTCTATTTCGCTTGATTGTTTGGGCCAAGATGTGTTCTAACCAAAATCTGGACTTATATGTTGCCTATTCGAATTTTTGGGTTACATAAATGGATTATCCAAAAATTGTTGTGTTATACAAATTAAGGTAATTGGGATATATTTTCGGCTAATCATGCTAGACTTGCAAATTTAATCGACAATATGACTACGGGAATAATTTGTTATTACTTATTTGAGATTGAAGTTGGATTTCATGGGTGCGTGTACTTAGTATCTCAAAAGTCTCGGGGTTAGTTGGATGCGCGACTTTTGAAGATCCTTATTTGAGCTTTTAACCGGTAGAGTGATTAAAACTTTTCTATACTACATTATATAGCATTTGGGACTTCCTATAAAAGGAAGTCTTAAAATTTTAAGAAAATTAATAATGTAGACGGTATACTTTTAAAAAACATATATCTGCTACGTTATAAAATATTTTGGACTTGCTGAATAAGAAAGGTTTAAAATGAAAACATTTGTTCGTCACAGAAATAGTCACACGATACCCGCTGCCGCATTGCGCTAGTATCGTTCTAGTAACATACAATTAGGTCAAAGACCTTCAGTACATACACCTTTGGATTTCGAGAGCTATCATGTCTATGAAAATATCTGACAGCGAGAGAAAAGTAGCTCTCATAAGTTAACTCCAGCAAGTAATTTGGGACAAAATGAGGACCCAAATTGACTGGATGCATTCAATAAAAACTAAACAAGAGCAAATTCATAACTATTCTTGACCGTGTGCATTTAGGGTTTAGGGTATATCCATTTTTTTTAATCAACACTATATCGGAATTATCTATAAGTATTATGTGACCTCGGGGTGTCACCCTAATTTCGTCACTACACATACACCCGTATTTCTTCTCAAGAAATTATGTGTAGTTTTTTGGTTTTGTTGTTCCATATTAGTTGATTATAAAGATATAACTATTTTATCTAATAAACTTCCATGTCTTAACAATGATAGTTTAAAACTTGGAAGAAGATATATAACATATAAGTAAACACAAAAATATTTTCACTGTTTAAATTTTTAATTGAAGTCAATTAAAGAATTTAATGCAGAATAACAATTGAAGTTGAGTGACAATATGAGGTGATCTCCTCACTGAACTTAAACAAAAATCAAAGTTATTGTTTAAGTAATAACTATCATAAACAATTTAATACTCAAGGACTATAGCTTTATTTGAAGGAGTAAATGCTCTTGAATGTGTTTCACATTAATTGCAAAAGATGATCATTTACTCATTTACAACATTACTATTTAAGGCAAGGATCGAAGTGGATACCCGTGGGGTAATAGTGACGTGTCAAGCATCTAACAATGTTGTACACTTACATTGTACGCTTATATTCTTAGAACATGTCCAACCATACCTTAAGAAACAATGTTGACCACTCTTTGTCATTTTTACCAACTCTAATACTATCTTGGCTTTTTGATAAGTGTTTTACACTCATCATACCAACATAGTTCCTGCCTTTAATTCAGTAACTTAGATACTTTTTCTAAGTATCGAAGTTTCAAGTTTTCTTTGAATTTATTGAGGAGATCTTCGGGGAGTTAGTAAGTTAATTTCATCGCTCAGTGATTAAGGTACCTCACTCACTGAGTTCTGCCATAAGAAATGTCGAGCCTTTTCTTAAACTCAGAAGAACTCTAAAGATAATTCCATGCTTTTTTCCATTCAGGGGCTATGTTTACATTTAAGTTATTTTATATTCAAATCCTAGACAAAGATTAGACACGTAATTGGCCCAAGAGGTTTGTAATTCTATCCCTTACCAATTTAAAAAACGAGAATAGAATAGTAGTTTCGTTCTTAGGTGTATAATTTGCAACATTGTAGTACTTTGCTCATGTGAGCGTAACTAATGAATGTGCTACGGTGTCGATCATGAGTGTAAGATCTGCCAATATTTGACGTTTGTATCAGGACCTAGAAAATAATTAATTCCAAGAACCTAAGTATTAATTGCATAATAAAATGAGCTAATTCTTTAAAAAAGGCATCATAGTTGTCAAAAAATCATCTTGAGAGTAGCGAACTAAAAAAATTACTTTTGTAAAACACTAATGTTGACACTTTTGTCTTTATGTAATTAGTATGACCATTTTACCCTTCCAAATTAAAATCCCTGTGAGTTTGCGAAAATTGTATCCACCGTCCCCAGGCTAAATTACATAAATGGTCCCTGTCGTTTGGAGAATCGAAATTCTTTTTCATAGTTTTTTTCTTCGTAATTTTTTTTCGAATTTTTTTTTGGTTACATGTGGAAAAAAAATTTCTGATTTCTTTTTTCGTAAGATTTTCTTTAAAAGATATTCCGATAAAAAAATTTCACTTGTGACAAAAAAAATTCACATGTGACGAAAAAAAAATTTCAACAAAAAAGTTCAAAAAAAGAAATTAGGGACGTTGGATGTAAGTTTTGCTAAACCACAGGGACTATTTATGTAATTTACCCTAAGGACGGTGGATACAATTTCAAAAATCCATGGGTAAAATGGTCATCACTGAGTATTTTTTTCTCTTTACTACTCATATGAAGACAAAAATATCAATATTAGTATTTACAAAAGTATTTTTTTAGTTTGATCTTTTAAAAATAATTTTTTGACAATTATAATGTTTTTTTTATAAAATTATCTCTAATAAAATCTATAAACTAAATATGATGGTTTTACAAGGCACAACATCACGCCCATCATAAAAAGAAAAATGTCATTCCTGTCGTATACCAAGCATAACTTTATGCCTCAGCCATTGATGAATTGCTTGGATGTTAAAAGAAAAAAATAATAATAAAATAAAATTTAAAAATTTAGAAAAATAAAATTGTATAGCAAGGACAAAAGTTCCGGAATAGTTTTTATTTAAAGAACAATCATGCAATCTCAGATCCCCGACTATCATTTTTTTCATTAAAAAAAAAAAAAAAAAAAAAAAAACAACTTAACTCACATTTATCTTTTTTTTCTTCTAAAATAAATTATCTCGCCAACCATTAATCGTTACGCGAAATCAATTATATCATTGCGACGAGTATTAAATTATCTTCCTATAAATATACATTTCTATTTACTCTCGATGAACTTTTTATTCAAAATTTTCGCTCAGAAAAATCACATGTGATTCGAAAAATCACATGTGTCACAAGTGATTTTACAATCAGAAATAACAAATCACAAGTTATTTTTAGGGCGAAAATTTTAGAAATAAAAAAATAATAAATCACAAGTGATTTTCTGGGCCAAAATTCTAGAAAAAAAAAACAGAAAAAAAAAAAAAAAATCACAAGTGATTTTTCAAATCACGTGTGATTTTTTCGAGCTGAAATTTTGTAAAAAAAAAGTTCGTCGAAAGTATATAAAAGTGCATATCTATAAAAAGATAATTTATTTGTCGTCGCGATAGTATATTTTTCGTAGTTTGAAGATTTATCTTTTGCAAGACATGTTTTAAAAGAAATAAACATAGAAAATGGGGTTCTTTTTTTTTTTTTATGAAAAAAATGAATAGCTAAGATCTATTTGTTCTTTAGTGTTCTTTGTTGATCTTACCTCAGGCTAGACACAATCGTGACCAGACATGACCAAGGTCACCAGGTGCCACATCATCTTTCTCTCTCCGGCGACAAGACATGACCAGGATGCCACAGTCGATAACCGATTTTTTTTTTTTTTTTTTTTTTAATTCAAACATTTTAAACATTAAATTTAAATTCATTAAAATTAAAAAAAAAAAAAAAAAAAAAACCTTACAATACGAAATTAAAATAAACATTACAATACTTAAACTAATAATCTAAATCGTAGCGTGCCTTGATTGTTGCCTTGACTTTCATCAATTCTTCTAGTTTTCGTCCGGTCAAAGTTGGGTCGATTGGGGTGTTGTAGAAGATTATGTCGGTCTCCCGTTTTGATAGCCTCAAGAGCTCAAGTTTCTCTTTTTTTCATCTCCTGCTCTTTTTCCCTCAATCGTATCCAAGCATCTTCTAAACCCTCCTTATTCTTACCTTTCTCCCCTTTTGACGGCTTCTTGTTCTTGAGGAAAGTTTTGGCCAACAATTTTACTAATGATTCTGATGGTTCATCATCATCACGAGAGGAGGAGGATGGTTTCTTCCTTGCTTTGTCACGACCTACCGGTCGTGATTCTCTAGTCCCTTCCTCATCAGAATTATCAACATCTTGGACATCGAAAGGATCACGAGCTTGGGTTGAACCAGAGGTAGTTGTAGAACCCTTTGTTTTCTTCCGACTATTCGTTTGGAAAACCGGCATCTCAGTGTACTTCCAAGCATCATGACCCTTTAAAACTTTCCAACACTCCTCCAAAGTGAAATCATGACCGTACGTCATACGGTATTCTCTAAGAGCTTTTGAAGTGTCGTCCATATCATTCTCACCACTTCCATGGTTATTCTTGATATTGTCCATGATAGCACAATAATTACCAACCCTATTACGAATCCTATTCTTCCATTTGGTAGTGATGGAGTCATAGGTTCGGTCTGAGCCAGTTTCCTTTTTAAAGTAGTCTATCACTAACTCCCAAAAGCGGAAGCGGTTCAGGGTGTTTCCTCTCTCCGAGTTTTCCAACACATAAACCTAAGCTTTACAAAGCACGACCTCTTCCGTCTTTGTCCATGGCTCAACGGGCTTCTTGGCTTTCGCCTTGCTTGTTTCGGGCTTCTTGCCTTTGTCCTTGGCCTTTGAAGCACGCCTTGATGGCTGCTTTGGTTTGATGGGGGACATTTCTTCAGCGGAAGCGGTTTTTTCATCATCAGAATCTTCAACGGGAATGGAATCATGGTACAAACCGTGGTTCGAACCATGACCCGTGTAGCATATTGGATTTCATAAACACATCAAATCATACTAAACATAGGCGTATGGATTGAGTTTTAGAGAGAGAAAGTAGAGAGAGTTGGGAACTTTATGAAACAAAGAAAAATGGTATTGAAGCTCCAACCTTCTACCTTGGGAGGTAGAGGGTATTTATAGTTCCGTACAAGACACGCCTCCTACGGGCTGTGGATCAGGCATATAATGGGTAAAGACCCGTCCGTCCTCCACGGTGTTACTTAACTACTTATTTAACATAACTTGACTACGACTACGAGCTTTCTAACGAACACATATACTTGAGGTGACCGACTCTTTAACTAATGGATTTTCTAAATCCTAACAATCTCCCCATAAGGGAGGTCACCTCAACTTACATTGAATACAAATAGATATTACAATTTGATTGTTCTTGGATTCTTGATTAAGTTCTTTGCTCTGTAGCCCGTAGTCTTTGATTCTTCATGTTCTGCATGTTTTGTTAATCAAAGTGGAGGTCTTTAACTGATCCACGCGATGATGAGTTTTGAGCCAGCTTAGAGATCATCAGCTACACTAAATCTCTGACTCTTCCTTTGTGGTGTTAACATCATGTGATGTTGCGACATTTGGACCGACATGCTCACATTCTGAATCATGATATCTTCTTATCAGAGTTGCGGAAGCTTATGTTGATTCATGATATTAGCAGCAGCGTAGCAGAAGAATGAAGTGAAAATATCAGAGTCGTTGATGCACTTATCATGATTTCTTTAGATATGAATGTGATGTGTGAGCATGCGGCTATGGATTGACGCCTCTGTTCTGATCAACTGCGAGCGGTGGGTGTACCTGCATACAACAGTTAGCAATAAAGCGCACGAAAACGTCTTTGATCACTTTCGATGAATTGAGGTACACGGCCCACGGTTCCCCGTTTTTTAGTACAAGTACTGCCTGTGATCAGGTAGAATTCCGAAGAATCTCCTTGACAGGGTTTCGCAGCTGCTCTAGCCGTTCTCAAACCGGAACGTCTCAAAGAAGACAACACGGAGTGAGTGAACCAACAAATTGAGATTTACCGATTGATTAAAAATGATTTGAAAACAATCGTGTATTGCTTATCAGAAAGAATTTTTGCAATACAACGAAGGTTTTATAAGAGAAATCAATTTTCTATCACAAACACCTCTTGATTTTGAAAATGTAATGCACAGTCGATGTGCTATAGAAAATAATTTTTGAGCACAACGACTGGTTTTTCAAAGGTATCCGTCAATCCATTTCCTGAACCAGGATTGATCCATAATTTGAATCGTTCCATTGTTTCTGTTCAGTTGTCACATGATTGATCTATTGAATAGATCTCACATGCCACCTACCAAGAGCTTGTTTGATGTTGGCTCTAGAAGGCTTTCCATCTTCATTGTGAGTATGTTAGCATATCACTCAGATGTTCTGGCAATACCACAAGGATAATGCGTAGGACTCTTAAGATATATTCTCACTTTCCACATTGTGTGAAACAGTGAGTCTTCATTGATTGTGTCCTTAATGAGATTTATTGATGATCTTGTGGCTCTAGACTCAATAGTGCACATTTGGTTTCCTATGCCGGAGACTAGGGAGAGGGTCTCCTTCTTCAATATCAACAATCTCTAAGAGAAAATCGATAGATTACGTAGGTTCCCCGTGAGAATGAAACAAGTCCTTTTAAGAGGAACTTGAGTAGCTTGGGAAGTTTAGTGCAGTGCGTCACTGGGTCCATGACGTCTTGTATTCAATACCGGTGTTACCTTGGTAACCACCAGTAGCATATGAATTGAACCCGGTTTCTGCCCTAAGGTTGAAATAATGGAGGACTATTTATTTTCACCCTTTTCTCATTCATTTCTTTTTCATTCTTCAACCCTTTCAGTGCTTACCGAGATTTCATAACTAGAACCTTGTTGGGTTTGTTCCAGTTCTAGCTCTATCTCAGTCCGCATTCTTCCCATTTCTCACTTTTCTCCTTTTTCATCATACCTAAGGACTTATACACTATCTAGTGGATTGTCCCTGGGTAGATCCCTCCGGCTCTGGCGGGATCGTGGGAACGAATACCTAACCTAACCATCCTTATATCTTCTTGCATAAAGTAAATTTGGTCGGTCTTTTTGGTATTTGATAAGGTTTTAAAAGGTACCTTTTTAAGGGGTCATTTAAGCCCTTATTCGATCACTTCTGTATCCGTTATTGCTTAATATCGTTCCTTTTCACTTTTTAGGTCTCTTGAAGGCAAAATGCTGGAATGATGCTTATTTGGACGAAAAGGCGCGAATATACGAAGAAAATGGCCAAAGTCAGAATCGAGACACTCAAAGCTGCTGAAACATAAGGCGACGGCGTCACTGCATATCTGCGACGCCGTCGGGAAGGAATTTTGCGACGGGTCAGAAGCGAAATTGCATGTTTTCAAGGGACGACGTCAGGTTCTAAAGGAGTAGGCCGTCGTTACTCAGACGGCCTAGATGCAGCCAAGACGGCGTCAGAGCTGAAGGGGACGGCGTCACAGTCATAAGGTGACGCCGTCGCAAGGTTTACGTGGCCAAGACGAAACCCTAATGACGGCGACACGACGGCGTCACGAAACATAAGGTGACGCCGTCGCAGATGTAATCTTATATATAGAATCCGAATTTTTCAGTTTTGTGTGTAGTCTTTTGGAGTAAAAACCTAAAACCGAACCAAGGCTTTCTTGTGCAGTATTTTAGGGTTCTAAACCCTATTATACATCAAGATAAGTATTTACTTCATTAATTTAATTATGTCTTTGATTATTTGTGTGTATGCTTGCATGTTCTCCATGTCCGGCTAATTTATTTGTGTGTTTGCTTAGGGAATATGAAACTTAATTATTGAATATTGATTGGTTGATACTTATCTTAGTTGACTAATGATCTAGAGTGCGCTAGATTATTCGTTGTGTACTTAATGCTTGACTTTTCTTTGTGAACTTTAGAATATAATTATCTAGGTAATTGTAGGATAAAGTATTCAAGGACAACCGTAGAGTAGGCGTCTATAAATCACTAGAGGATTTGTAAACAAGACCCTTTGGTAATTTCAAAGAGTTAGGGAAACAAGCACGCCCTATAGCCTTAGAATCACAACGCAACTAGGAATAAGGACGTGACAAATCAACCATCAATAGGAGATAATTAAGGAGTAGTAAAACCTAAGTAAACACATCTTTAAACTATCATACGAGTACAAATCAATTAGACATAGACTATCACAACCTTAGCTTAGATAATTAGATAATAGTAGAGTAATCGGTAGCAATACCAACCCCCCAAATCCAATACCCGAGATTCGTACCTTTTCATTTTCTAAAAAAACATAAAAAGATAAAAAATAATCTTCCTCAACCTCAACCTTAGCGTAGTAACTTCTCACTAGCATTCCTATTCCCCTAGAGAACGATATCAATACCCGTGGCTTACCCTAATTACTACACTACAACGATTAGGTTCACTGCCTAGGGTGTTATAAAACTTGCTCGAAGAAAAGGAAGTTTCCTGGACCCCGAACGACGCGTGTAGCGTTATCAAGTTTTTGGCGCCGCTGCCGGGGAATAGAATAGCTAGTTAGTAGTCCACCTCGTTTAGGTTTCTTTGCTTGATTCCTATCAAGTAAATTTTTCTCATTTTTTAGCTTCCTCTTAGTCTATCCCCCTTCTTCGTGACCTTTGTTCGTAACACCCATCACTTTTCACCATGGAAGGTGACAACCAACCACCACTCATCAACCCACCACCAAACGACCCGCCAAGAGCCCGTACTCTTGGTGAGTACTCGAGACCAAACCACCTAGGTTATAGGAACACCATTGAGCTTCCCGACCAAGCCCAAACTACGGCCCTGCGATCCGACACCATCCGGTTGGTGCAAAACGGATGTGCATTCCATGGACTTCGTTCCGAAGATCCAAATCAGCATCTGAGGGATTTCCTCAAAATTGTCGATTCCATCGACCTTGATGCTACTACTCGGGAGACCACGCGCTTGCGTCTCTTCCAATTCTCTCTACGGGACCAAGCTAGTAATTGGCTTGAGCGACTTCCCGCCGGCTCCATCTCAAGTTGGGATGATCTTACTTCTCGCTTCCTTACTCAATTTTTCCCACCGGGGAGAACCACTAAGCTTAGGAATGACATCTTGATGTTCCAACAACGTCAAGGTGAATCTCTCTACGAAGCATGGACCCGATTCAAGGACTTACTTCATAAAGTCCCTCATCACGGCATTGATCTTTGGCTCCAAGTCCAAATCTTTTATGATCATGTCAACTTTCCCACTAAGCGATCCATTGACCAAGCGGCCGGTGGAAAACTTAGTGATCTCACCGCGGAAGAATCATGGGAAATAATAGAGGACCTTGCCCTCTATGACAACGAAATTTGGGATGACCCCCGTGAACTTCCCAAAACCGTCAAGGCAATCTCCTTGCCTCCTCCCGACCGTAGGATGATTGAACTTGAAGATCAAGTTAAATTCCTCATGAGTTCCTACAAAAATCCTAAGTCTTCACGACAAGTGAATCAAATCACTCTACCTTGTGAGTTATGCAGTGGTCCCCATGACACTCGTGATTGCTCAAGGCTCTCCGAACAAGCTTTTGCGGACTACGCCTCCATACGTACCGACGGAGCGGGAGATAAGTGGTACACTTTCAAACCCGAACAAAACAACTTAGGAAACTCATACAACCCCTCATGGAGAAATCACCCTAATCTTAAGTGGAACCAAAACTCAAGCACACCCCAAAGCTCATCTAGTTCGCCTAACAGATTCAATTCTTCTAATACCGGGAACCCCACTAATATTGAAGCAATTGCATCTAGATTTTTGTCATCCCAAGAAACTCGATTGAATAAGCTTGAAGCCGAGTTTAAGCAAAAACAGAGCGAGATGACAACCAAGCTTGATGCCCTCTTAAAAGCCTTCAATGAGCGGGAAATTGGAGCACTCCCAAGTGATACCATAAAGAACCCAAAAGTGAATTCGATTGCATCGACTTCATGTTCTAGTTCATCATGGGAGAACACACATTCATGCCCCTCTCACCCAACGGTTCACTCGGTAAATGCTATCAAAAAGGGTTCCAAGTCATCCAAGAAATACCAAGGCCCGGCACCTTTGGTAAAGCCTACTCCTGAGAAACCCGTTAGCCAAGAATCCAAACCTAGTTTAGAGGAGGAGTACAAGGAACTCTATCAAGAGAAACCAATTCTTGAAGTCTTAGCTCATGCACCTTATTATAATGCTTTAAAAGAAAAATATGAGTTAGAACTTAGGCTTGGGAAACATGGGTCCGCCTTTGTGCGAAACAACTTACCTAAGAAGTTAGATGATCTCGGGCTATTCACTCTTCCGTGTAGACTTGGAACTTCCAAGCCACTCGATGCTTTAGCCGATTTAGGATCATGCATCAATCTCGTTCCGTTGTCCCTTCATAGAAGCCTCAACTTAGGTAAAATTGAACCAACGGAAACTATCTTAGGATTAGCGGACGGTAGTATAGCACGTCCGGTTGGAATAATAAAGGACATGGTAGTACATGTAGGAGAGTTGACTCTTTTGGCCGACTTTCATGTGCTAGACATGAATAAGGACCCGACATGCCCATTACTAGTTGGAAGAGGATTTTTAGCTACCGCTAGTGCCATCATCGATTGTAAGATGTCCAAAATAGTGGTAGGAGAGGGGAGTGCTAGATCGGTTTACGATGTCAAAAGGCATTCGTACTACAAGGATGAGGAAATCCCACAAGAGATTAGGTTGGATAGAGAGCCTTCTCGAAATGGACCTTGGATTGAGAAGAACATCATAGGCCCCCAAAGACCTTTTTACCTAGATAAGGCCTTTGCTAGTGTAGCAACTTTCCAAGAAAAAGAATTGGCTAGGGATATAGAAGTGAACCCGTTCGAGGACGCCTTAGTATTTAGGAAGATGACCGAGTTCCTAGGATGCTTGCCCGTTAATCTTGTCATGAATAAATGGATAGTTGAGAAATCCGAACACATGTGGAATTGGAATAGAACGCCTAGCGATGGTAATGGAAGGTGGCACATTAGGATACAAATCTATGATCCCGATGGTGAGATGTTTGAAAAGGCATATTTAACCGAACGTACTACTAGGAACTTGAATGATAAGTTTGATCCCTACGACATTGTTGAGGATAGACTTACTTATATCGGTACGTAGGAGTAGGACTACGAGTCTAGCTACAAGACTCTTAAATAAAGAAAAGCGCTTCGTGGGAGGCAACCCATGCTTAATTGTTTGCTTGTTAGTGTCATATATCTTTTATTAATTGTTTGTCCTCATGTTTGAATTTGTAAAAATGCTTTATTTTGTTTTTAACCTCGTCTTAATTACATATAAAGGTATTTTACATAAAGGATAAGTGTAGGGAGGATTACACACAAGAAACGTGAACATGAGAATAACAATTAACTAAAAGATATATATGTTTGTTTGTTCGAGTCAAATGCTTGTATCGAGTCATAATGGATGTTTTTGCAGAAGTTTTTCCAGATTCTAAAGATGTAAATTTTCCAGAATTTTTTCCAGAAAATCGCAGACCAGTTTTTGTCAGGATAACCTGACGGCGTCAGGATTGCAACCTGACGGCGTCAGGAAGGAATAAAAACATCAGCTTACTTTTTCTCGTTTTCTGAGCTATTTGTAAAATTTTGGAATTTTCCAGATCTTAACTTTCAAAACAAATTATGTAAACATCCATTCCACAAGCATTATATCCTAGTTTAAATCGAGTCTTATGTATATTATTACCGCCGATTTTACGCGAAGGTTTCGTTTGTTTTCTTCTAGTGTGCAGGTTTAGTTTGTCAAGAAGAAGTTACACAAGTTTGGAAGGAGCCTTTCACGCAAAAACTCTTCTTGGAAAAGATTTAACCACCACTTTTTACGGATCCTACCGAGCTAATCAGGGGAGTATTAGTTTCTTTCGTTTTTAATTACCTTCTATTATCATAACTTTGATACTTTCGGGGAACATTGGGGACAATGTTCAGTTTAAGTGTAGGGAGGGAAAATAAAACGGGAACTTTGAAACTATGCTTATCCTTGACTATGTGCTTTGTCCAAGTGTATTTGTGTAATAAACCATGAGAAAATGTAGGTTAGGGTAATTTTAGCCAAATTTAAAATTTTTTCATGACATATAGGAGTGGGCCATTAGTCTTAACAAAAGCGTCTCATGGATAGGAAGTTGCATGACTAGCACAAAAACCCTTTACCACCTAAATTCCACCCAAAATGTGAGGATCGCCCTTAGATTAGTAGGAATTAAAGCATTCATCTTTAATGCTTAGAGTGTGAACCGGTAGTATATTAGATTCTAGAACTTGTTTTGTGATGCATTCCGAGATCGCTAGTGAGACTACACTTGTGTAGTTAGGAATAACTAAATGATAAGAGGCATTAGGATAAACCCTTGTTTAATACCTGTAATATAATTACTTCTTCCATATCGGTTGAGTAATTCCCCCACACCCTTTGCGTTGTACTAATCTTTAGTACACGATACCCCTAGTTAACCCCTCAGAGCTTATCCTTTTCGCGGTTCTCGTGATGTTTCGGTTTTTCCGGGATATCAATGAAGAGCATTGTTTACACCCCACCCCCTAATATACACCCAAATCGCCTTAGCCTACCCTTTATTGCACTCACTTTTAGTGTAAATTTATGTTATCACCTAAAACCCTTAGTTCAATTATCTGGTTGCTTGCATGAGTTGCTAAGTCGAGTCATATCCTTTGTATACAGTTTTGGGATGATTGGGATTCATGGGAAAAGTTAAAGTTTATGAAATATAGGGAAGAGAACGTTAAACTCAAATTCCCTTTGTTTGCATAATAATGTACTCCAAGTGTTTTGATCTTTTCAATTCGGGTCAAATTAGTGTTAGAGTAATAAAAACTCAAGTGTAGGGATGTGTCTATAAATCCCTATCATTTTGATGTACCGTAGAGGATGGTAGAGTAAAAGTGTATGAAAAAAAAAAAAAAAAAAAAAAAAAAAAGAAAAAAAAACCATACGGGCTACCATCCTACATCTATCTTTTAAATTATGTTTGTTTATTTTCGTTGCCTAGAGCTTTAGAGTGTCGAGTCTTGGCTTAGCAACGCCATTCTTCGTATACTTGCAACATAGAGATTTTTGACTATCCACCACTAAATAGCCTATCCCACCAAACCCTTCATTTCCTTACCGTAAGCCTAACGTTACAACCCTTTAAAAGACCTCTTTGATAGTCTTTCCTAGGTACTTACGCCAAAGCGACGGAGGTTTGATCTATTCTCAAGCCTATGGTAATCTATGTACTAGGACCGGTTAATGAGTGTTTATCTTCCATTTCCGATTTGTTATATTTCATATATACACCCGAGAGAGATGTGAGTATCCAAACACCCCATGTGAGGTGCTAGTATGTAATTTCCGTGCTTGTTATGACTTTTGCGGGGCTTATATGTGTTGTGGACCATTTTGAATGGATGCTTCATGACCCCTAACTTATAAATTAATTGGCTAAAAGCACATTTGCTTGAGGACAAGCAAATACCAAGTGTAGGGATATTTGATAAGGTTTTAAAAGGTACCTTTTTAAGGGGTCATTTAAGCCCTTATTCGATCACTTCTGTATCCGTTATTGCTTAATATCGTTCCTTTTCACTTTTTAGGTCTCTTGAAGGCAAAATGCTAGAATGATGCTTATTTGGACGAAAAGGCGCGAATATACGAAGAAAATGGCCAAAGTCAGAATCGAGACACTCAAAGCTGCTGAAACATAAGGCGACGGCGTCACTGCATATCTGCGACGCCGTCGGGAAGGAATTTTGCGACGGGTCAGAAGCGAAATTGCATGTTTTCAAGGGACGACGTCAGGTTCTAAAGGAGTAGGCCGTCGTTACTCAGACGGCCTAGATGCAGCCAAGACGGCGTCAGAGCTGAAGGGGACGGCGTCACAGTCATAAGGTGACGCCGTCGCAAGGTTTACGTGGCCAAGACGAAACCCTAATGACGGCGACACGACGGCGTCACGAAACATAAGGTGACGCCGTCGCAGATGTAATCTTATATATAGAATCCGAATTTTTCAGTTTTGTGTGTAGTCTTTTGGAGTAAAAACCTAAAACCGAACCAAGGCTTTCTTGTGCAGTATTTTAGGGTTCTAAACCCTATTATACATCAAGATAAGTATTTACTTCATTAATTTAATTATGTCTTTGATTATTTGTGTGTATGCTTGCATGTTCTCCATGTCCGGCTAATTTATTTGTGTGTTTGCTTAGGGAATATGAAACTTAATTATTGAATATTGATTGGTTGATACTTATCTTAGTTGACTAATGATCTAGAGTGCGCTAGATTATTCGTTGTGTACTTAATGCTTGACTTTTCTTTGTGAACTTTAGAATATAATTATCTAGGTAATTGTAGGATAAAGTATTCAAGGACAACCGTAGAGTAGGCGTCTATAAATCACTAGAGGATTTGTAAACAAGACCCTTTGGTAATTTCAAAGAGTTAGGGAAAC
Source organism: Chrysanthemum seticuspe (assembly GCA_019973895.1). NCBI lineage: Eukaryota > Viridiplantae > Streptophyta > Magnoliopsida > Asterales > Asteraceae > Chrysanthemum > Chrysanthemum seticuspe. The sequence goes on from BPTQ01000005.1 coordinate 303,809,236, forward strand.
AAGCACGCCCTATAGCCTTAGAATCACAACGCAACTAGGAATAAGGACGTGACAAATCAACCATCAATAGGAGATAATTAAGGAGTAGTAAAACCTAAGTAAACACATCTTTAAACTATCATACGAGTACAAATCAATTAGACATAGACTATCACAACCTTAGCTTAGATAATTAGATAATAGTAGAGTAATCGGTAGCAATACCAACCCCCTAAATCCAATACCCGAGATTCGTACCTTTTCATTTTCTAAAAAAACATAAAAAGATAAAAAATAATCTTCCTCAACCTCAACCTTAGCGTAGTAACTTCTCACTAGCATTCCTATTCCCCTAGAGAACGATATCAATACCCGTGGCTTACCCTAATTACTACACTACAACGATTAGGTTCACTGCCTAGGGTGTTATAAAACTTGCTCGAAGAAAAGGAAGTTTCCTTGACCCCGAACGACGCGTGTAGCGTTATCAGTATTGTTCTTCTGCCATTGAGACCAATTGAAAACCATTTGAAACTCAAGCAAGGTACTTTGTGATATAAAATCAAAGTAATTTGTACCTTAATTGTTTTTGATATTTTAGAAATGCTCCCCTTCAACATGTGCTTTAAGTATTAGAAATTGTTTTAGCACATAGAGGCAAGAGGACTTTGAAATCTTAGATTAAGGATGAAAGATCCAATCTTTTGATTAACATTTTCTAAAATGATCATCATCACTTCCCGATCAAGTCGAGTATTATAAGTATTTTGAATGAAATATTTTGGGAAGGATGAGGTTTTCTTATAATTGCTCCCCCTTAATATGTGCATCGATATGTTAATGAAATATGCAAGCAATATGTAAAGAGTAAATAAGGAAAGAAATAATCAAACCACAACAAGTTGTTTATAGTGGTTCGGTCTACAAGGACTCTTTTTCCTTGCCCTACTCCACTCCCCGAGTCTCACACTCAAGAGTTTAACTTCACTAGTCAACAAGCTCCTTTCACCAGCGGAGAAACCTTTACACTTCGCTTACACTATTTCCGACACTAAGCTAGATGTCTAGTTCTTTCCAAGGGTACAACCACTCCCACACACAATGTATTTTGAGGACTAAAATACTAACCACTCACACTCACAAGACTATGATGGTTTAATACAACAATGAAGTATGAATCAACACAAGATCACACAACACTAAACAAACAAGACTTCCAACTTCTCGTTTGAAGCTTGAATGTGACTTGATCTTCTTTGCTACAAAAGAGATCACTAATATGATATGAAACTGACTTAGAAAGGTTAGAGAGAAGATATGTAAGAGAGTATGATTGAAAGGGATGAAAAACTACTTGGTTTGGCTTTGCTATTTATAGCCAAACCCATCAGCAAGCACCACGGACGGCGGACCCCTTGAAAGGGTTCCGTCCGTTGTATATTTTGGTGCCGCCAGGTCTGACAGCAAGATATCAAGATCTTGCCAAGGTCAACCATATCTATGTAAGATTGTGTAAGATATGAAGAGTACAAATCTACACAAAATATCTAATGAAATCTTCTAATGATTTCCATGATGCATCACATGATGTCATGTGTTGTTTTTCTATTTTTAGAAATATGTAAATACATAAGTAATGTTTAGTTTTTAAGAAACTAAAACATTCTAAAAATTACTATCATACATTATGCTTAGACTCATATTAAGATATGATTAGTCACAATGTAAATGCTTAAATGATGAAGATATTGTTTAAAAAAGCTTGTTTTAATATCTATTAAACTTGACAAGCTTTAAGCTTTTATACAAATTAAATTTACTTTTGTCGTTAACAAAACTTAGGTAAAGATAAAAAATATAAATAACGTTTAATGACGATATTTGTATTAACAGAAACATTTGTCTTTTTGGTGACAAACATTTGTTTTTAGAATCAGAGCATGAGATTTGAAAAATAAGATTAAGCATGGCTCTGTTCTTTCTTTTAAAACGGGGTTACTGTCTGAAATGACAATAAACCACCATTTTTCTCCATCCCATTTTTTTTTAATGTTTATGTACATTCGAACTTCATCTAAATACCATGCCATTCTTTGAATGAAAAATCAAAGTCCGTAGATGTTATCGAACCAGGAAAAACATGACAAAATGACAATATTTTTTTGTAATTTTTCAAGATTTTCTAATTTTTATGGATTTTTGAAACTTTAATATTTTTCTCTTTTCTTTTTGTTGGATTTATAATTTTGTATTTTGTTTTTAAGAAGATATGTACAGAGGTGGATGAAGAAAAACCTTTACTCCTCGTCTTCCTCTTGAAGACGTTTGAGTGTTTCCGGTCGTAGACTCTTTAGGCCAAGTCGTGGGAGGATAAACTCAAAACGTTCTCTAGGAAGAGCTTTGGTGAAGATGTCTGCTAACTGATATTCAGTCTTTACAAAATATAGTTCTACCACACCATTTTCCACTTGCTCCCTGATGAAGTGATGTCGAATGTCGATATGCTTTGCTCTTGAATGTTGAACATTGTTGCATGAGAGAGCAATGGCACTCTTGTTATCACAATACAGAGGGATTTTGTTGAATTCAAAGCCATAGTCAGATAATTGGGATCTCATCCATAGGATTTGAGCACAACAAGATGACATGGCTATGTATTTTGCCTCTGTAGAGGATATTGAGGTACTCATTTGTTTCTTTGAAGACCAGCTCACAAGTTTATCACCCAAAGACTGAGCACCTCCTGATGTGCTTCGACGTGTATCTTGACACCCTGCATGATCAGCATCTGCATAGGCTGTTAGTGACACACCGGTGTCCTTCGGGTACCAAAGTCCCATGTTGATGGTTCCTTGGAGATACCGAAAGAGCCGTTTAACCGCTTCAAGGTGCTTTTTGGTAGGCTTAGCCTGGTATCTAGCACACATGCATACAGCGAACAGAATGTCTGGTCTACTGGCAGTAAGGTACATCAGGGACCCAATCATACTACGATATGTAGTTTGGTCAACCATGATCCCTGAGTGGTCCTCATCCAGTTTAGTACGCTCCACCATGGGAGTGTCAACAGGGTCACAAGAATCAAATCCAAATTTCTTTAAGATTTCATTAGCATATTTAGATTGATTGATAAAAATGCCTCTGGGATTTGGTGAAATTTGTAATCTCAAGAAAAATGACATTTGTCCCATCATTGACATTTGAAATTTGGAGCCCATCTCCTTAGAAAAACGGTCACATTCATTGGGGTCAGTTGAGGCAAAAATAATATCATCAACATAGATTTGAACATGAATTAAGTGTTTGCCTGACTTTCTGGTGAACAATGTTGGATCAACTGCTCCTTTGCTGAATCCATTATATATAAGAAACTTCGATAGCGTGTCGTACCATGCCCTTGGAGCTTGCTTCAAATCGTAAAGGGCCTTCTTCAAGCGATAGACATGAGTAGGATGCTCTGGATTCACAAAACCTTCAGGTTGGCTGAAGTATACAACTTCTTTCAGATCTCCGTTAAGAAAGGCAGTCTTTACATCCATCTGATAGACTATCATGTTCTTACTGGCAGCGTTATCCAAGAAGATTCTGATTACCTCGATACGTGCAACTGGAGCAAATGATTCTTCAAAGTCAATACCCTCCTCTTGACGGTATCCTTTTGCAACCAGTCGAGCCTTGTTCATTAGTACATCACCATGCTCATCAAGTTTTACTTTGAAGATCCATTTTAGAGTGATCATAGCACAGTCAGGAGCAGGTACTAATTCCCATACATCTAGTCGATCGAACTCATGAATTTCATCTTGCATGGCATTGAACCAGCTGTCTTCAGTCATGGTTGTTTTAACGTCTTTTGGTTTGACTTTAGACAGTACGGAGTTGAAGAAGCACCACAAGGCATCAGTTACAAGTTGTTTACGAGTGGATACTGAACGAGAAGGGTTTCCAATGATGTTGTCCAATGGATGGTCATGTGTCCATTTTATAAGGTGTTCATGTGGTTGTTGTTGAGGGACTGAAGTAGCAGAGTTAGGATCTCCTGATGAAGATGGTTTTGAAGTTGGTTCAGGAGCAAATATGTTCTCAAATGGAGCATCTTCGGGAGTAGCAAAGGGGTTATCTCCATCATAGTTTCCAGAAACATTTCCATGATGTACACTCGATGATTGAGGATTTGATGATGATGATGAGTGATCTGCAGCTTCTTGACTCAATGACATAGAAACTGAAAGGTTATCTACGTTGACTGGGTTAGGGGCAGCCACTTTTGATGGATTAGACTGATCATCAGTAATAGGTTCATAATATTCATCAAACATCGGATCAAATAATTTCTTCAAATCTTCTTCAGAAGGAGGTACATATGGAACTGCTAGTGAGGGGTTTAGTATAAGAGAAGAACTAATGGGACTACTTAATGAATGTTGAGATGCGGGTCCAGAACTTGATTGTCCTGGAGCCATTTGCCCAGACAGCTCATCGAACGTGACGTGAATAGTTTCCATAATATCTCGAGTTCTTTTGTTGTAGATTCTTGTTTGGTGCATAACCCACAAAAACTCCAATGTCCGCCTTAGCTCTTAATTTACCTAAATCTTGACCATCAGTTTTTGGATAGCACAAAGCACCAAACACACGAAGGAAGGAGAGATCAGATATTCGATTATGGACAAGTTCGTATGGAGTTTTTCCATGAGTGGTGTGTATAAGGGAACGATTTTGGGTATAGCAGGCAGTGGCAATGGCTTCAGCTCAGAGGAACATTGGAACCTTTGAGTAAATTAACATAGTTCTTGCAGCTTCCACAAGGGTCCGATTTCATCTTTCAACTACACCGTTCTGTTGAGGAGTACGTGGAACACTTCTTTGATGGCTGATTCCAATGATTTCATAAAACTGACTTAGTTCTTTGTTAACAAACTCAGTTCCATTGTCCATTCGAATAATTCTAACAGTCTTGTTAAGTCGAACCTGCAGCTGTTTGATAAGTTTGATGATGACATCCGGAGTTTCATCCTTTGTCCTCAAAAACTTAACCCAAGTAAATCGAGAGTAGTCATCAACAACGACTAACACATATTTCTTCCCATTTATCGTTTGCACTCTCATGGGTCCGCACAAGTACATATGAAGAGCATGAAGAACTTCCATAACTGAGTTGGCAGGTTTGGGTTTGTGGGTATATTTCTTGCTTTTTCCCAATTGGCATGCTGAACAAAGATGATCCTTTTCATACTTTAATCTGGGTAAGCCTCTTACTAGGTCCTTTCTGGAAAGGTCATTTATGGTGCCGAAGTTCAAGTGATTGAGACGACGATGCCATAACCATGACTTTGTTTTCGAAGCCTTTGACAACAAGCAAATTGGAGAAGACTTCATCATGTCTTCGATAGAGATGGTGTATAAGTTTGTACCACGAGTTCCTCTTAAAAGTTCCACACCATCAAGTTCTCTAACGAAACAGGTATGTTTTCTGAAGGCCACTTCTAGATCAGAATCACAAAATTGACCAACATAAAACAAATTATGACCAAGACCTTCAACATAATATACCCGGGAAATTACACTATCACCAACCACATAATCTCCATAACCCATAATTGCTCCGAAATGGTCGTTTCCGAATCTAACAGTCCCGATAAATTTATTCACGAAGTTCATGAGCCGCGAGCGATCTCCAGTCATATGCTTGGAACAGCCTGAGTCCAGGTACCACAGAACGATTTGAACGACCTGCAGTTGAACACAGACAAGAATGGATGACTGGACAATTGGGATCCCCATGCAAGAATGGGTTCCACTTGGTTAGTACATGTGATTGGAGAACCCTCATCAGAAATAGAAACAATGATATCATTAGATGTAGATGCCGGGCTAGTAGTAACAGTAGATCTATTCAAAGTATGTTCACTTCTTAAAGGTATAGTTCTACCGGTAGGCATCCATTTCCTAATGGGCATTGATCTAGATAATTTAGGGCACAACTCATTAAGATTGAATTGACGGCCAGTAGGTATCCATTTATAACCTACATTACTGAATTTTCTTTCTGTTGGTTTCCAATGTTTTCTATCCCTCTTCCTCCTTGGTCTTCTGACCTTTTTATCCTGTTTTCTAGTGTTAACAATTTTAACAGGAGATTTTACAGTATTACTCAACTCATGCACAACACATTCATGATTAATACCAGAAGTCAAGCATTCATTACATGTTTTGAAAATAGTGGCAGAATTCGAATTAATTACAATACGCTCATAGCTAATACTAGAATCAACACGATTCGTTTTATTCAACTCAAACTTAATGTTCCTAGGGTGGTCTTCTACTTTCTTCCATTGATTACTCTTAGCTTGCGAGGTCCTATCTTGCTTTGTATTGCCTGGAGGCTTTGACCCACTTGCTTTTGTACCACTGATTACTCCTGTAGAGGGAATTATGGGAACATTAGTTGGTTTTGCTACTTTTTGCATTCCTGATCTAGAACAGCTGGGATCTGTAGTACTTTTAGGCACATCAAAGCTCACATGCTTGACTTTCGGCACAGAACAAGGCATATCATGGGTTGCATGCGTAGCACTTGGCATAGAACAAGGCATAACAGCTTTATCTTTCTCACAAAAGGATTTAGGGCATGTTGCTCTTAAACATTCTAAAATCTCCTGAGATCGTTTGGCATATAAGCATGCATACCTAATTTTACTATCAAGTGGTTTATTTATGCGATCCTCTTCTACAATATCACGGAGACATTCTAGACTATCCTTAAGGTGACGAAAATAGTCATGAAACACAAGTTCGTTATTTCTAAGATGAGGAGGAATGTATTTTACAGTCACAGTGTACTTAGAATCCGCAGATGCCTTTGATGCAACATTCTCATTACAGACAAGTGGCATTTTCCCTTTTACCTGACTCTTCAGATTCTCAAGTTCCTTTTGTAAAGAAGTTATTTTTTCATTGTTCTTGTCACGAGTGACTTTCATTGAATCATATAACTCTCTGCAGTGTCGTTTAACATTTTCATTTTCTTCTAGAAAACTCTCATTTTCTTGTTGTAATACATTAATGATGTTTTGAAGATGAAAGTTTTGAGAATACTGAGAATCTAAAGGAGGAGGCATTTGGGAGCCATTCACATTGTTCTTTTCACCCTTTAATTGTGAAATTTAGGTTTTCAACTTTCTGACCGTGTTACAATGAGCTCGAATCTGTTCGTCACATTTTTTTAATTCAAAGACTGCATCAAACTCAGGAACATCCGAGGATGTCTTGATGTTTGAGGTTTTAACATTTTCTTTGAGATGTTGATATTTTAGTTGCATATTAAAATGTTCAACTTCCAGTTTAGAATAATGTTTTACCAAATTATCATGATCATCCTGTTCTACTTTATCATGCAATTTTGAATTTGTGGTTTCAAGCTCAATGACACGATCATGGGAAACTTTTAATGCAACAATTAATTCATGAAATTGAGACGCAGTAATAGAATAATTTGTAGCAGTGAAGAACACATCTTGAGCAACACATTGAGAGATCAAATTATCATTAATGATGTGCAGATTCTTTATCTCAATTTCATTACTCTTAAGCTCACGTTCATGCATACTTACCTCAAATTCCATATCATTAAACATCTTTTTCATTTCTTTAATCTCTGTGTCCATTCCCTTTTGAAGATTCTCAAATTGCTCCTTAAGTTGTTTAAAGAAAGGCATGACCTCAGTTAAATAGCATTCTTTAGTTTGTTCAAAACCCCTTTCCCCTTCAGTTATCCCAGTGGGCGTGATTCTCTTCTTACACGTTTTCTCAAAATCAACAAATAGTTGGTAAACTACGTAAAGGTTGATTAAGGTCTTGCTATTAGTGGGAAGATTTCTAGGCACTAAATGCATAGGTGTATTGGGGGGGATACACAGTGGCTAGAGGCAATCTCCTGCAAGGGGAATTCTGTTCAATAAAATCATCAGTTTTTTGCTTGTCCATATCCTTTTTCCAGAATACTTGTTCAGGGGTCAGCTGTGTTTGAGGTCTAAACTTATTAAAGGCAATACAGTTTTCCTTGGCATAGTTTGGTGTTTTAAAAATGATATTTTCTTTCATGCATGAGGGACTCTTAAGTTTTTCATCCAATTTTTTTCTAGTGACTTCTTCTAATTGTCTACCTTCCTCAGTGCACTCAGCACAACTTGGTTTCTATCTAGGCTTAAGGATCTCATTACCATCATAGATTACCTTTTGAGTTGCTTTAGCTTTCATACAAACCTCAGGATTTGGTTCTTCCACTAGTGCAACACTATGTTTGTCACTTAGAACTCTATGCTTAGTGATCATGTGAGCAGTCTGAATGGTATTCCCTTGTACGTACAACTTATTTTCAAGTTTGTTTTTCAAAGTTTTTAGGTTGGAAAAATCAGTTAAAAGTTTTGATTTCTTAGTGTTAAATTCCTGTTTAAGCACTTTTACATTTTCTTGAAGTTCTTGCTTTTGCTTAACAGTTTTGTTTTTCTTTTCTTTCAAGGAATCTAGCTCTTGTTTTAATATTTCTTCCCTAAAATTACTTTTTCTGATAATTGTACGCATTTGGTCATCCATTTCCTGCTCACGGGTAGTCAGCTTAAACTTAGCACGTTGTTCATATATGGCAACTTGTTCCTTATAGGCATTCAGTTCAGAGATAATAGAATCATCAGGGGCATATGCAGTGTATTTATCAAGAACATAGTCATTATTGACTGCAGAAGATGCATCACTTGGTACAATCTCACTTTCACTTTGTATCACATATTGATCATATGGGACAATATTACTATTACCCATATTTTCAATATATGATTCATTAATTTCAGGTGATTATACTTTGTCATGTATCTTTTGCACATCAACTTCATCGTATAGTTTTAATACATCTGAAATGATTGATTCTTTGGATGGACTTGCTTGTTGTGGTGATGGGACCTTTGGAGTGACCATTGGTGAAATGCTAGCCATGAAAATGGTCTGGGCAGTAGGTTCATCATCGACATTAGAGTCAAATGCATCACAATCAGCTACTTGAAACGCATTTGGATGATTGTGACCTATTCCCTGCACTGGCTGCTCATCCACATCTGCATAATAAGTTTTGGCATTTCCTTCAGCAAGAAATAGCAATTCTTCTTCATCCAAAACTGCTCCATTATCTTGAGCTTGTACTAGCAACATTTTGTCCCTGAAGTACTCTGCATTTTGAGGACGTTTTGGAGATGTGCAGTTCCTTGCAATATGTCCTTCACCACCACAATTATAACACTTGATTGGCTTCCCTTGTCCTTGAGTCATATTCCTTCCACGATTTTGATTAGCCACATATTCTCCACATACTTCAGTATTACCATAACCTGCTCCAGCCATTCCTTGTTCATTCTGTCTTCCTTGCACATTCTGCACCACTACCTTTCCATCTCTAACAATAGCTTGATTGTGGGGATTGGATGCTGTTATGAGGTTATTGTTGGTGTGTGGAGTGAGATTCCGATTTTGCCTAACCATAAGAGACAGTTGATTAACTAGATTTTCCATGAATGTGTCTGAATCTGGAGGCTTATACCCTGGATCTGGAATGAGTTTGTGATTACCATTACCAGTTGGTATCACTTGAGATACTTTGGTGGTTATTCCTACATTTGTGTAGAATGCAGTTGAATCATTTGACGAGCTTGCATCACCATAATTGGATTTGAACTTTTCCAGGATCATTCGTTCAAACATAGCATGTTTCTCATTCTGAAGCAAGTACGCATACAATTGCTCATAGTTAGTGTGCCTCAAACCTTTATTTAGATTGACTGAAGTGACAAATTTGTGACATTCGGGATTCATGTTGTTCACAAACTTTGAATTGAGCTGAATATTTGGCATAGTCATTTTGATATTCCTCATGTCATTCACAAGTTTGTGGAACCTCACGTAGTATTCAGTGACATTTTCCCCTGGGTTCATCTTAAAGTTCTCAAAATCATCATACAGTTGAGACTCTCTGTCTTCTTTAGTTAATTCAGAACCAGAGAGAAGCATCTTGACATTGTCCCAAACTGCTTTGGCTTCAGTGTTGTGATTGATTAACTTGTAGATGTCCTTTGGTAGACCCTGAAGTACAATGTTTGAAGCCCTAATATCAGCATCATATCTCTTTTTCTCTTTTTCATTAAGCTCATCATACGTCTTTGGTCTATCCAATCCCAATACAACTGAACCATCAGCACCAGTTTCAAGTATATCTCTGGTAGTCTCAACTTGATACGGTCCTTCATCAATTGATTTGAGAATGTTAACCCCATTTTTCTTACCCAAGCAGTACAATCTGATTCATTGAGCCCATGAGTCATAATCAGTTCTGTCTAACATGGGTGGACGTGTATCTGATCCTGCAGCTTGAACGTCATTAGCCACAGAAGAGATGATTGTAGGCACGTTGGTAGACATGATTACAGATTCTACGGGATTTTATAACTCTTTGATTAAACCGGGAAATAGATTCTTTCACGGGATTTCACTAGATCAAAAGAAAACCGTAAAACGTAACACGAAGAAACAATAAGTCTCAAAAGACAAATAACTCACTTGTTCCAAATCGCTTAGAATGACAAATCGCTTCAGCAAGCAAATCGCTTAAAACAGACAAATCTCTCAAACCAACAAGTTGCTTAACAAGACAAATCGCTTAAACAGACAACTCGCTTAAATAAACAAGTCGCTTAAACATATAAATCGCTTAAACCAACAAACCGCTTAAAGGACAAGTCGCTTAACTTAGACAACTCGCTTAAGCATACAACTCGCTTAAATAAACAAGTCGCTTAAAAGACAAGTCGCTTAATTAAACAAATCGCTTAAACTAACAACTCGCTTAAATAAACAAGTCGCTTAAAGAGACAAATCGCTTAACCACACAATTCGCACAAGTACAACCACTAAATAGACAAATCGCTTCAATAAGCAATCCTTATACAGACAAATCGCTCACGTTAAACCTTGTCCGAGACACAAATCGCACCCTAGAAAACTTACTAAAATACCACTTTTCAATCCAAAAACAATCCAACAACAGTGATTCAAGCCTTCCAAATCAAAACCTAAACACTTATAATGATTCTAAACACAAAAGTACAATCAATATCCAAACTTTAACACTAGAGATGATCCAAATGATGCAAACTACTCTAAACTCTTTCAAACCTAAAAACCATATAAAAACCACTAGAAATCCAAGAACATGTAAGATGAATGATCAAACCATGGCTCTTGATACCAAATGTAGCATATTGAATTTCATAAACACATCAAATCATATTAAACATAGGCGTATGGATTGAGTTTTAGAGAGAGAAAGTAGAGAGAGTTAGGAACTTGATGAAACAAAGAAAAATGGTATTGAAGCTCCAACCCTCTACCTTGGGAGGTAGAGGGTATTTATAGTTTTTTACAAGACACGCCTCCTACGGGCTGTGGATCAGGCATACAATGGGTAAAGACCCGTCCGTCCTCCACGGTGTTACTTAACTACTTATTTAGCATAACTTGACTACGACTACGAGCTTTCTAACTACTACATATACTTGAGGTGACCGACTCTTTAACTAATGGATTTTCTAAATCCTAACAACCCGAACCTTGGCCCATCGAAGCATCTTGACTTTGGTAGTTTTGTGTCGGATACTCCGGCAAATAATCTTCCAAATTCATGTCAAGATTAGTACTTCGAATCGGGGAATAAGGTTGATACGGTTGAGAAGGATAAATGAAGTCCATGTTTGGATGGTACGACGACCCACTAGGTTCTTGCCGGTAATCGGTGTAAGGACGTTGCTGTGGGACAAAAGGACGGTTAACGTAAAACGGGTTTTGGTTTTGATTTGGTTGGGCTAGTTGTGATTGATATTCAAAACTTTGTGGACGAAAGCGAATAGGCCGGTTTTGTTGTGGTGTTATTCCGGTTAACTCGAAGTTGTTTTCCGGCGAGAAATTCATATTCGGTTGATTTTGTGGTAGTCGGGATCGTCGATTTTTTGATGCTGGGGTATTTTACTTTGACATTTTGAACTTGGATGAGAATTAGATTGAAATGAATATAGATGAGAAATAGTGAGTGGTGAATTGTGTTTGAGGTGAAGTTGGCATTTATAGAGTGGTAAAATTGTTTAAAAAAAATGTTTTTTTTTTTTTTAGTTTGAAAGACCAAACGGTCAAAAAATTTAATTTTTTTTAACTTTAATGCCCCAACGGGCAAAAATGGCATGGGAGAAGTGTGTTTAATTTCGGTCGAAATTTGAACCGATGTCCAAGTTTTTAGCACGACGACTGATGTGGCGACCGATGTCCACAACCATGGTAACCGATGTTAACATCGGTCGAGGGACGAAAATTTCGGTGACCAACCAATATTTTCACTATGATTGTGTCCAACCTCATATAGTAAGCATAACTATTGAAAAAAAACTCACATCGAAGAATCGTGAAAAATTTTCACACGGGGTCCATTGGTATTTTGTATAAAATCTGTGGTTTTATAACTTAAGAGTACACCTAAATATTATATATATATATATATATATATATATATAGAGTTAGGATCAAATAAGAAGAATAACAAAAATAAGAAGGATAAGAAGTAACCACAACCACACATTCTAGATGCACCTATAAAATTAGATGCATCTCCCCTTAAAAATCTCCCACTTATTTAAAATGTGTGGCTAGAAATCCTTCTTATCATTCTCATTTTAATTTTTATTCTTACTGGATCCCTTCCCTATATATATATATATATATAGTTAGGATCAAATAAGAAGAAAAATTAAAATGAGAAGGATAAGAAGGAACCACAACCACACATTTCAGATGCACCTATTAAAATAGATGCATCTCCCCTTGAAAATCTCTCCCTTATTTGAAATGTGTGGCTAGAAATTCTTCTTATTCTTCTCATTTATATATATATAAAATAATAATAATTAAAAAAAAAAGAAAATCCCGCAGGTTCATGTAACTATTATGACTTTATGAGTTATGTGTATCTCCCTCCATGTTCACGTTGGTATACTCACCATCTGATCTTGTGATAAAGAGCTAGCTAGTGTTGCATAACATGATGTCGTAAGCTAATAATTTACCACAGTTTTTTTTTGTTTTCCACCAAAGAGGTGATTGCTTCCCGACAAGCAATCCCTTTATCTAACATGAAAATCAGATCAACTTTGAAATATAGCTCAGGAGTTCCAGAAACATAATTACCAATAAACAGTGACAATTCCATTGTCTATACAAGCTTCGCACCATTTAAACACTTTTTTGGATGCACACGCATTTCAAACCGAGACTTCTTTGTACTATTGTTATCGAGTATCTTACATTTCAAACAAGTAACTAAAACTATACTAAAAGTAATCATTCAGAATCATATACACTACCGTTAATTAAATGAAGATTTCGAAATGGAAACAATGTTTTCTTTAACGCAGCCAAAGAATAAATTAAAAACCAGGAAGAAGGTAGAAATAAAAGCACCAATGAAACAGACTAAGGAGCAACATCAACATATGCTACCATAATACTTACCTATAGACCACCAAAATATAGACAAACGGCCACCACGAAACAAGAAGCAACACCTATAGCTAGACAACAAAATGAAACAATAAAGACACCCCCCACTTTTAACTAACAGGTGAAATGGATGACCTATGTTTTCTTATTTTCCTTTTTCTTCCAAGAGATTGTTTCCCCACAAAGAGTCCCTTTATCTAACAATTCAAGGCTTTCAACATACGCTTCAATCTCCATGTGACCAGTATCTCTAAATTTAATAAGCCTTGAGAGATCAGTTGTTTGATGATCATAAACGATAGACCAAATTGCAACATTATCATACTCTGACCTCACCCAAGTACACGTCCTTTCAAAATCAGAATTATATCTACAAGTATATCTAGAAGTAACAGCCAGAGAACTGTTGATGATTGTGAGATTTCTAGTGTACCACCTGGGTTCGGGCAATGCAATTGTCCCAAAAACATGAGTACTCAAATGGAATGTCATAATAACGAGATCATAATTGTTATAGTATCTGACCACCCAATGCAATGTTCCATTTACAAAACATGCTTGATGTGATTTCTCTTTAGAAATCTGAGTAGTAGGGGAAGCGATCTCACTCCAAGAATTTGTCTTCAAAGAGTAAAGAACTGACTTTGTTTCATCTAATACTCTAAATTCACTGTAAGATGTACACACAATCTTGTAATCATTGGCGATTGGGTCAAAACCAAACCCTACTAATACTTGAGGAGGAGCTTTGCAATTAGATCTCAAATACGGATGATCAGGAAGGGTTAGCTTGCGCCTAATCGAGAAATTCCATAGACAAAGTCTGCAATCGTCATCTGCAAAATCAAACAGACACAGAATTCCATTACATGAACCAACAATTACAGGATAGCGTCCATGGAGCTTAACTGGTGTTATATTCTTATACGGATTTACTGGACAAAGCGGTAATTGTTCTTCCGAGTGTAATGTAAAGATGTCTTCTGGAGAACCATTCTGGTAATTATGGTGTCTGATAAGGTTTTTTTCCACAGATCTAGATCTATGCCTGTGGATGAAATCCGGGCTAGAAATACAAGAATACCATGACTTTGAAAGAGATCTAAATCTGAGTAGGGTTTTGGGTGGCAGTCTTTCAAAGATATCTTCAATCAACTCTTCGCATGGGTAAATAGACATTGTGCAAACCTACACACACAAAAAGAATGTGAATACTAACCAATTTTTTTACTTATAAGATCAAATCATCTTGAGAAGATGTTTTAATTAATAGTATATTTTCTTTCTGTGATATAAAATTATCCGCAAAACCTTATGTAAAACCTAGACGAATTAAAGGCAACAAGACATGCATAACATCAAAAAGGTATTAAAATATAACAGTAAAGAGAAGAGTCAGTAAATTCACTCACAGGAGAGAACAGCTAAGTGGATTATGATCGCAAGAATGCTTTGACCGTTAATATCGTGAAGGGTTTTGTTATGCTTTATATACAGTAGCTTTTTGTTTCAATGGGCCCATCAAATAGTTTCAGAAATGATGTAAAATCCTACGGCCCAACACACCCATCATACTAAGGTTTTAGAAAATGTGAAACAACCACAGAGATAGATGTAACACTATTGTTTTATAGCACGCAATACTAACGCCTATATCATTCATATCCTGTAACCAAGCATGAAATTATGCCTTTGATGAATTGACGTTGATGATAATGATAATAACTAAAAAAGAAAAAATCTTAGCCAGTTTAATCAGTGTTATATATGAGCTCCTTGTAGCTCCACACAATATTTGTGACCTCAGGGATACGTACAATCTGACATTGTGATACGGGCTAGCTAATGTTGCTTAATTTGATGCCACAAGCTATACGTACTATATATCTCCATTTCATGTCGCTTCCGCCAACGAGGTGATGGTTTCCCTGCAAAAGTCCCTGTATCCAACAGTTCAAGGTGTATCGGCATTCATTTAATTTCCCTCTCAAGGAAGCAACAATCATTAAAAGCTTTATTAGCTTGGGAGTTCCAGAAACATAATTACCCAACCATTATTCCATTGTCTATACAAGCTCAGATTTTGCAATCATACAAGTAAATATTAGAACATTCAAACATTTTTTTGTTTTTACTTATGTCAAACTGAGACTTCTTTGAACTATTGTTATCAAACATCTTACATTCAAACGAGTAATGATTTAGAATCATATACTTTACTATTAAATACACAAATTATTTCAAAATGGAAAGTATGTTTTTGTTAATGTCAAAGAAAAATAATACACCAAAGAAGCTAAAAATGAGCAGCATCAAATCCATCATTACACTGAAAAGGCCAACAGGTCCCCTCAAAACAAAAAGCAACACCTATAGACACCAAGTGAATTGCTATACACAACCCTCACTTTCAAGTAACAACTCAAACAGATGACCCGTATTTTTATTTTTATTTTTCTTTTCTTTTCTTGGAAGTGATAACTTCCCTGCAAACAGTCACTTTGTCTAACAATTCAAGGCTCTCAACATAAGTTTCCCAATCTATATGGTAACGAGTATATCCAAAGTCAATAAGACTTGGGAGCTGATCCGTTGTTTCATGATTATAAAAGAAGGACCAAGAGGCAACATTATCATACTCTGACCTCACGCAAATACATGTCCTTTCAACATAAGAAGAACATCTACTTTTATATGTAGAAATGACAGCTAGAGATCCATTGATGATTGTGAGATTTCTGGTATACCACCTGGGTTCAGGCAATGCAATCGTCCCAAAAACATAAGTACTCAAATAGTCAAATGGAATGTCATGATAGACAGATCATGTTCGCTACGGTATCTTACAAGCCAATGTACTGTTCCATTTACCAAACATGCTTGATATGACTTCATTGGACTCGTAGGGGAAGCGGTTATGCTCCAAGAGTTTGTCTTCAAAAAATAAAGATATGACTTTCTGTCGTCTTCCCATTCTTTGCAGTAAGGTATACATACAATCGATCTGGTAATCATTGGTGATTGGGTGAACCCTAACACTACAAAGGGGGGAACACGTCATGAGAGGGAGCAATATGAGAGGATATCAAACAAGGATGATCCGGAAGGATTAGTTTAATTTGTGCCTAATTGAAAATTTCCATAGACAAATTCTGCATTCTTCTAGTAGACTTGTATTTGTGTTAGACTATCATTTGTATTTGTATTTGTTTAGGCCCAAACACAAGTGTTAGGTTAGTTAATAGCTTTTGTTTCAATGGGTCCATCAGAGAGTTTCAGACTTTCAGTTCGATGTAAAACTATAGTGGCCCAGCCCGCCTACATACTTCTGTTCGATATATGTTGAAGTATTGAACCGTGGTTAATAGGAAAGAATAAAGCTTTGATTTTGTGAGGTGTTCATATCTTATAATTCTACTAAGTAAACTATCGGTTGTTTCAACGCACAGCCCGTTATTAGCTTGCGAAAGACGAAACTCAAGGGGTAAAACGTGAAGAAAGATGGCCAGTATTTTACTTTTTGGGTTAAAAAAACAGTATATATATGTTGCTTCTTATTCACTATGTACGTTGATATGCATAGGTTGTAAAACGTTAGAATATGCGTCCACAATGAAACATTTGTGTTTTTATAATTTAAATTGTTTAACATTAATTCATATTCATTTATGGAGAACTAAAATATATAAAATTTATCAGTCTCTATCCACTTTTTTGTACAAAGTTTAGTAAAACATAAAAACCAAAAATACAAGTCCAATTTTATCAAAAAAAAAAAAGAAAAAAAAAATACAAGTCCAATTAAACACACGTTATTCTTGCACCCACACATACACCAAACACTGTGTGTCTTTCTAAAATACACCCATAGTCATGTTGCATGTCGCCGTAACAATGAGTTTCATCTTCTCAGCAACCTCCTGTCTCTCTCACACATTCCAGGGTTCCACATTGCTTCCACCACCAATCCCTCGTAACCGCCAGCGTCTCCGTCCACTGATTAACTTGCCCGCCTTCTTTAGTCGACACCGACCTCCCCATCTTCTTCGGGGTTCTCCTTTTTCTATCTCTTAACTAGATTGCTTAGAACTGAATTATATAAATTGGTCACTCGGTCTTCCAGAGCTAGAGAAGATAAAGATATTAGTTTCAACGTAACGATCTCCTTTTCTTTCCATTTTTTCAGATTTGAATACTAGCTCACACCTTTCTTCTCATAAAAATACGTGTTCTTAGTTTTGTAACATTAATTGTCCTTAAAGAATTATAAAAACGAGAGTCAAATTAGATAGAACTTTCATTAACGTTAATTTTTAATTTATGCCTTAGCACCATTTGGTTCTAGCTCCTTTGAATGTAATCACCTGATATTTGTTATGGCCTCGCTAGTATGATGTGCCAACCGAGACGAGGAACTAGAAACTCAATACTAAGAACCAAGCAATATATTGCCTTTGATGAATTGATGTTGATGATAGAACTAAAAACAAAAGTTAATCTATATTCCGTGTAGGATAATTGAATCTAACAATTCATACCCAAGAATTGGTGATGGTTTTCTCACAAGCAGGCCCTATATCTAACAGTTTTTAGGTCTCGACGAAATACATTTTCTTTCAACAGAGCAACATTTTTTGAAAAATTTACTAGCTCAGGAGTTCCAGAATAAGTAATTACCCTGCAATGTCAACTCTTTTAGCTATAAAAGCTCTGGTTTAGTAATACTACAAATAAATATTAATCGAACATTTAAACCTTTTTTAAAACCACACATCAAACTAAGACTTCTTCATACTAATGTAATGGAGGAACATCTTACATGTCAAACAATTAAAAAAATAAAAGAAGAAATAGTTCAGAATTTGTTTTCTTTAACTGAAATTAGTAAAAAACTTGCAAATATCTAGTATTAAACAGGCACGGACAAGAAACATAAGAGCAGCTTCAAAGCTACCATAATACGTACCCTCACCTGGAAAACGCTAAAAAGCCACCTCCAAACAAGTTTTAACACAGATCGAAACACCACCATGTGAAATAATAAACATTAAACCCCACATGGAGTTATAGCTGAAAGAGAACCACGTTTTCTCTTTTTCCACTTCTTCCAAGAGATTGTTTCCCCATAAGAAGTTCCTTTATCTAACAATTCAAGGCTTTCGACATAAGTTTCTATCTCCTTGCTACAAGCATCTCTCAATTTAATATCTCTTGAGAACACCTTTTTTCGGAGCACTAAGCATCCATTCATGATGATGGGTTTCATAACGTTTGATTCTTTAAAGTTACTCTTATCCAGCGTTACAACCAAAGACCAAGATGAGACATTGTTATGCTCTCTCCTCACCCAGATACACGTTTTATCAATATGGGTTGAACTATAATAACTTTTGGGTTTATCTCTAGAAATCACAGCTAGAGAACCATTGATGATCGTTAGTTTTCTGGTGTCCCATCTGGGTTCGGGCAATGTAATCGTCCCAAAAACATGAGTACTCAAACAGAATGTCATAATAACACGATCACATTTGCCATGGTATTGGACCACCCAGTGCAATGTTCCATTTACAAAACATGCTTTATATGATTTCTTTTTAGAAATCGGAGTAGTAGGGTAAGAGATCTCACTCCAAGAGTTTGTCTTCACAGAATAAAGATATGATTTTTTTACAAATTGTATATTCTGGCTGTGAGATACGCACACAATCTTGTAATCATTAGTGATTGGGTCAAAACCAAACCCTATAGCTAGTGTTGGAGGAGCTGATTTGCTTTTAGATCTCAAACAAGGATGATCAGGAAGGGTTAGTTTGCGCCTAATTGAGAAATTCCATAGACAAAGTCTACAATCGTCATCTGCAAAATCAAACAGACACAGAATTCCATTACATGAACCAACAATTTCAGGACAGCGTCCATGGAACTTAACTGGTGTTATATTCTTATACGGATTTACTGGACAAAGCGGCAATTGTTCTTCCGAGTGTAATGTATAGATGTCTTCTGGAGAATCATTCTGGTATTTATGGTGTCTGATAAGGGTTTTTTCCACAGATCGAGATCTATGCCTGTGGATGAAATCCGGGCTTGAAATACGAGAATACCATGACTTTGAAAGAGATCTAAATCTGAGTAGGGTTTTGGGTGGTAATCTTTCAAATATATCTTCAATCAACTCTTCGCATGGGTAAATAGACATTGTGAAAACCTACACACACACAAAAAGAATGTGACTACTAAGCATTTTTTACTTATAAGATCAAATCATCTTGAGAAGAAGTTTTAAGTAATAGTATACATTCTTTCTGATATATATAATTATCCGTAAACCCTTAGATAAAACCTAAAAAAAAATTAAAGGATACAAGACATAACATTAAAAAGGTATTAAAATATAACAGTAAAGAGAAGAGTCAGTAAATTCACTCACAGGAGAGAACAGATTATGATCGCAAGAATGCTTTGATCGTGAATATCGTGAAGGGTTTTCTTATGCTTTATATAGCTTTTTGTTTCAATGGGCCCATCAAACAGTTTCTGAAATGATGTAAACCCTACGGCCCAACACACCCATCATTTTCGGCACTAGCCGCGGTTTTAGAAAATGTAAAACAACTACAGAGATGTAACGCTATCATTCCTGTCGTGTAACCAAGCCATTGACGTTGATGATAATAACTAAAAAAAATATATATATAATAAAAAATAATGAGTAATAAAAAATACAAATCCAAGCCCGTTTACTTCACTGTTATGAGCTCCTTGTAGCTCCACAGAATATTTGTGATGTCGGGGATACGTACCATCTGACATTGTGATACGGGCTAGCTAATGTTGCTTAATTTGATGCCACAAGCTATACGCGCGTACTATATATCTCCATTTCATGTCGCTTCCGCCAACGAGGTGATGGTTTCCCTGCAAAAGTCCCTGTATCCAACAGTTCAAGGTGTATCGGCATTCATTTAATTTCCCTATCAAGGAAGCAACAATCATTAAAAGCTTTATTAGCTTGGGAGTTCCAGAAACATAATTACCCAACCATTATTCGATTGTCTATACAAGCTCAGATTTTGCAATCATACAAGTAAATATTAAAACATATAGACATTTTTTTTGTTTTTACTTAAAGCACTCCTTATGGTGATCTAGGTTAAACCTTAACACCATGTCACGCCCGCGTCATATCAGCTTTAATATTTCACCTTAACTTAACAAAAAAACACCACTTATCACTCAGTGTTATGTCAGCGTCACATCTGTTTTAACATTTTCACATTTAACTAAAAAAAACATCTTTTATAATAACTCAATCCTTAACTTAAAAAAAAACCAATTTACAAATTAACCTCTTGACTATTTGACTATTTCATTCCTTCAACAACCTAATATTTCATTAATAAACTTAAAAATTACAATACAAAATAAAAAATGTTACGAATTAAAAAAATATACCACATAAAAAAAACTAAATAAAAAAGTTATTAACTTAAAAAAAAGCTACTAAAACCACAGGGACTAAAGTGTAAAAACCACACTACCACATGAATTAAACTGCAAAGTTTTCTTTATATATCATCTTTCACGTATACCACACCCTACACACACGCACACATACACACACACAGAGTCAACACCATCCAAACCATCGACACAATCAACAAGCTAGGACACACATTTGACACCATCCAAACCAAAGGGGCCTTTATGTAATTTTTTTATTCCTTCCGGTCCTTACCTCTCATCTCATAAACCTTGTTCATTAAATTCAGATACCATGGATGTACAATCTACAAACTCAAAACAATCCACAAACTCAAAAACACACCCTTATGGTATCTAAAGAACCATAGAAGGCTCTTCTTTATGGTATCGCACCAGTCACCCTTAACCACCACTTCGACCAATGCCAGAACCATATTTCTCTCAATGTATGTGTTGCCAAAATACTTTTTGTGGAAAACTAGAAGGGGGGGGGGGGTTGAATAGTTTTACCGATTAAAACTTCGTTTTAAACTATTTAGATCTACTTATGTCAATTAATTTGTTATGCTTGTTGGATAATGATAGATAAGTATATAAGTAGGTAATGCAAAGATAAAAAGTAAGGAAACACAAAACCACGACACGAGTATTTATATTGGTTCGGCTACAAGGACACCTTCCTTGCCCTACTCCACTCCTCGAGTACCTCACTCGAGAGTTCGTAAGCACTACACAACACAAGCTCCTTAATGTGGCGGAGAAGCTTTCACAACGTCGCCTACTCTTTATCCAGTACTAGGCTAAACACCGAGTTCTTCCACGAGGTAGAACCACACCTATCATAATGTCGCCTACATTTTATCCGGTACAAGGCTAGATACCGAGTTTCATTACAAATGAGGAACTACTACCCAACACTACACCACAACACGACTACCCCAAAGGAGACACACTCATTATTACAACACCATAAGGATATCAATATCCTTTAACCCAAAATATCTATCTTGTACATCGATGCACCATATCGAATGTACACCCTTGGCACCTTTCACTAATGCCTTCGACACGACCCTTTGGCACCTTTCACTAATGCCTTCAACACAACACTTCTATGGAGGGAGAAAAGAACTATTAACAAGATACACTTCAATGGTCTTGATGATGACGAAGCTTAGCAACTCATGACCTTGAGCTTGCACGTCTTTAAGAGGTGGTGATCTCGCCTTTATGAGGAACCTAGAGAATCACACAAATATAAAACTACATAGAATGATCCTTTGGATCAGAGGTTAGAGATGTTACAATACTATTTAAAGACAAAAATGTCTCACTATTTAAAGACAAAAATTTCTACTGTCCCACGGTTCCCACGGATACCTCCCAGAAGGATCCGGCTAGTGCAATCCTTGGGATCCAGCTACTGGGTCAGCTTAAGTCCGGATTTCCGATTGCAAACCGGGTTATGGGTTATGAACCATAGGTTATAGGTAATGGATTATGGATACCAAACAAGATGCAATGTACCTAGACATTGGGTTATGGATCTTGGGTCATGGATGATGTGCGTATAACGCGTTCGGGGTCAAAGGAACTTCCTTTTCGTCGAGCAAGTTTTTCAACACCCTAGGCAGTGAACCTAATCGTTGTAGTGTAGTATTGGGTAAGCCTCGGGTATTGATATCGTTCTTGTTAGGTCACTAGTTTTACAAACACAAGTTATATAGAAAGAGATGAAGGCGGATGAACAAGTTATACGCACACACACACACTAACAATAATACGGTTAAAGCATATAGAGTGAAAGAGAGAATAACTTGAACAACCAACCCTCAAATGAGGGTTTACAAGAGTATTTATAGGAGGGAAGCTAGGGCAACACTCCTAGTTCCCATCCTTTCTTATGTGGGCTTGGGCCTAAGCTTATGGGCCTTCTACATAAGCTAGACCTTAAACAAACATAAAGGCCATAATAAAGCTACCTATTACATATGAAATATAAATACTTGAAATACTGTTTAGGAGTGATTCCAACAATCTCCCCCTCAAGTATATATGAATGTAAACAGTGAAGGTGTTGATGTAATAGTAGCTCTGACGTCTTCTGACATTCTTCTTTCTTGTGAGAGGAATTACCTTGATTCGAACAATCTCCCCAGTGTAGAGAGATAGTTATCTTTGAACAGTTATGCTTCGACGTCATCTTTAACTTTGTTCTTTGAACATTGTTCTTTGTGGTGAAAGTGATAGTATGTTGTTGTCTGCATCAGTCTGCCTCAGGTCTGCTTCGCTGATCCAGTGTCTCCACGTCATTCTTCAACATGCTCACACGCTCTTTGACGTTGAAATTCAATGCTGATGAAGTTCTTTAAGTTTTGACTTTGTAGATTCTTTGGTTTGACGAAGAATCATTCTGACGGTTGTGTTGCTGTTGAATAGAACTTCCATTAATGATGATGTTGGCGTGAGCATGAGAAGAATCAGCACGATCATTCCGCTCCGGAGCTTCCATAAGAAGAAAACATTTCAAACGGTTAGTAATAAGCGGTTTCCGGCACTTACAAGTTTGAACTTCGAGAGTGTTAACAGCATAGTGTGAAAACACAACTCTGATTCTTACAAGGGCCGTTCCTGAACTGGAGTCCCACAAGTGAGATAACGCGATGTACCGAAGTGCATCTACAGTTCAGATGAGTCGCTGAGGTACACCAAAGCATCACCTCACGACTGTAGACCGTTTGAGACACACTCCGCGTAATCCACAGGGAGTTACCGAAGTGACCTTCTGTCAGGGCTTTTTGATGTTGACCATGGCAGGAGTTTCCATTCAATCACTAAGGATCACAGATGTGAACCTCTCATAAATGTTCTCGACAGATTGCTAAGATCTGTGAAGGACTCGATATGAACCACTGATAATCTTATTTGTTGATCATCAAGTGATTAAATGTCAAGTGTTCCTAAGAGATCTTTTGATGAATCTCGTGGCTCTAGACTCAATAGTGCGTTATGGTTTTCCTGAGCGGAGACTAGGGAGAGGGTCTCCTTCTTCAATACCAGCGATCTCTAAGAGAAAGCCAATAGTTTACGTAGAGTTCCCTGTGAGAATGAAACAAGCTTATTTTGAGAGAAACTTGAGTGGCTAAGAAGGTTTAGTGCATGCGTCACTGGGTCCATGACGACTTTTAATCTTTAATACCGGTGTCACTAAGTGACAATCAGTAGCATATGAATTGAACCCGGTGTCTGCCCTAAGTTGAATAATCTGGAGGGCTGTTTCTTTTCACCCTTTACTTTACATTTCTTTTTGATTCTTCAACTCCTTCTTTCTCCAATTCTCATTTTCTCCTTTTTACAATCATTCCTAAGGACTTCTAACACTAACTAATGGTAGTGTCCTTGGGTAGATCCCTCCGGCTATGGTGGATCATAGGACGCTTATTCCTAACCTTAGTCACCTTATAACTCCATGACTAACCTATGTTGCCATTAAAACCACAGTTTGTGAAAAATCTCTCAAATGGTTTGTAAATGATAAACATGTTTGAACCACTGTGAGAGATAAGGGTTTGCATAAATACTCCCCCTCCACATGTGCTTAATAGTTTTAATAGTTAAATGCACAGTGAGGAAAGAGCGCGCACTATTAGAATTGATCCACTGAAGATAGACAATCCCCCGCGAGACACGGTTACGTAGCATATTTAAAGAGTTACATTGTCAGCTTTTAGGTGACAACTAGCTCTAATAACTACCTTGAAGGTGTAGACAAACCTCGAAAGGTTGTCATACCCGTCAGAGTTCATGTCTATCAAGAGTTTCTCGAATGGTACTTTCTACTTGGACAAGTCCTTTGCGAGACACGTTTACATTACTAGCGAACTAGCTTGAAGTTATTACCCGTCCAGGACAGGTCTTTTCGAGTTACAAACAGTTTAGTATCGTCAATTCGTTGGTTAAGTCTGAGGTACACAGATTCATTAGCATTTTGCACAACATATTTCTTATCACACAAATTTTCTCCCCCTCAAAAATGGCATAAAAAATGTTATTTTTGAACGGTTGACAATAAATATGACCATTTCGAGTGTTGCGGGAAGAGTGACCACTGTGAACAATTCGTGAACAAAGTTTTAATTCAAATACTCCCCCTCAACAAGTGATATAAACGGTTGAGGTTTTGAAAAATCATATGGGGAAGTACTTGTGTTTTTGAGCAAAACCTTGAAAAATGAAAGGTTTGATAGGTTTTACTCAAAAATAAGAAGCTTTCGCTCCTTTTATAGGATTGTGGCACTGAGGCGTACCACAGGGTCCTTTCTTGACAATTACGGGTTGTACACTGTTATGTGTGCACAAGCCATAGACATATTATATCATGCATCCAAATATATAGAGAAAAGAAACTGTAGAAAACTAGAAGGGGGGTTGAATAGTTTACCGATTAAAAACTTTGTTTTGAAACTTATTTAAAGATCAATTAATATTGATCTTAAGTATGTTAATGAAATATGCAAGCAATATGTAATAAGTAAGTAAGGAAAGAAATGATCAAACCATAACAAGTTGTTTATAGTGGTTCGGCCTACAAGGACTCTTTTTCCTTGCCCTACTCCACTCCCCGAGTCTCACACTCGAGAGTTTAACTTCACTAGTCAACAAGCTCCTTTCACCGGCGGAGAAAACCTTTACACTTCGCTTACACTATTTTCCGACACTAAGCTAGATGTCGAGTTCTTTCCAAGGGTACAACTACTCCCACACACAATGTATTTTGAGGACTAAAATACTAACCACTCACACTCACAAGATTATGATGGTTTGATACAACAATGAAGTATGGATCAACACTAGATCATACAACACTAAATAAACAAGACTTCCAACTTCTCGTTGAAGCTTGAATATGACTTGATCTTCTTTGCTACAAAAGAGATCACTAATATGATATGAAACTGAGTTAGAAAGGTTAGAGAGAAGATATGTATGAGAGTGTGTTAGAAAGGGATGAGAAACTACTTGGCTTGGCATTGCTATTTATAGCCAATTTGGACAGGAGCGTCCACGGACCGCGGACCCCTTAAAAGGGTTCCGCCCGTGTACCAAATTGGTACCGCCAGTCTGACAGTCAAGATATCAAATCTTGCCTAAAGTCAACTCTATCTAAGTAAGATTGTGCAAGATATGAAGAGTACAAATCTTCACAAAATATCTAATGGAATCTTCCAATGATCTCCATGATGTAATACATGATGTCAACATGTTGTATTACTATTAATAGAAATATGCAAATGCTTAAGTAGTGTTTGGTTTTAAGAACCTAACACATTCTACAAACTACTATCATACATAATGATTAGAGTCATATCAAGATGTTACTAATCATAAATGTAAATGCTTGAATGATGAATATATTGTTTGAGAAAGCTTGTTTTAATATCTAATAAACTTGACAAGCTTTAAGCTTTTATAAATTAAATTTACTTTTGTCGTTAACAAAACTTAGGCTAAGATCAAAAATATAAATAACGTTTAATGACGATATTTGTAATAACAATCTCCCCCTTTTTGTTGAGGACAAAATATAAATTTTATTTTTATAAAAGAAACAAAGTTTGTACAAGAGTTATAAAAATATTAGTTTTTAGAACTTTGAAAAGGAAATGATAATGCAAGTGTATGAAATTTGACTTTTTATGAAAGTCAAAGAATTCACTAGTTGGTGCATGATGTTGACTTTTTCAGAAAGTCAAATTATGCAGTTTGACTTTTTTAAGAAAAGTCAAGTATTATCAATGAGGGTTCCTGTTTGACTTTTAGAAAGTCAATTGTATGCAGTTTGACTTTTTCAGAAAAGTCAAATATTAATAATTTCCAAGTTCTATATTTTCTCCCCCTTTTTGTCTCAACAAAAAGAAGAGGCTATGCGGAATGTAATGAGCCCGAGCTATTATCTCCCCCTTGTTCAAAGCTCCCCCTAAATTGGGTGCTTTAATGGGAAGATACATGGATTGTGAAAGTAAAGCTACAAAAAAAATGTTAGTAATAATGATCATTCACAAGCATTTCCAAACACTATGTAATGACACCAACAACATAATAAACAACATTCATTAGTTAAAATTTTTTCATGAGTAAAGATCATGAAAAGAGAACACAATGATGTGTTTCTAGTACAAGAAACTAAAAATTATCCTAAAAAAAAGCAAATAAAAGACTATTTTAAAAACCATCCTAAAGTGATGGTGGATGGGAAAGAGCGTTGAGACGCTCAAGAATGTGGTTGAGGATGAACCTCATTTCTTCGTGGAAGTCATGGACCATAATCCGGGTCCGTTCCACGGTTTGACCCGTTTGCTCACAAGTTGAGCAACCATGCCTTGGAGGGTAGAAAGTTTGCGGAGGTTGTGGTGGTGGAATGGTGGATGTGTTGGTAGTGTTGGGGATGTTTGGAGTGGTCATGATGGATGCAAGCAAAGCACTTTGCATTTGCATTGTCTCACTTAAGTGAGAATCCACCATGCCTTTGAATTGATGGAGGTTGTGGAGTTCGGCTTGAATCTCCTCTCTAGTGGGATTGTCATCCCACATGCTCTCAGGAATGTCCTCAATATAAGGGGACATTGATGATGGAAGTGGATGATCCCCGTATAAAGGACCATGAATATCCTTGTGAATGGGGTGGAAAAGGAGAGGTCTTGGCCCTAATGGGGCGTTTGGGTCAATGGATGACCGAGGTGATTCATGAGCGATTCGCTCAATGGTGCCAAAGGATGGCAATGGTGGTGGATGACTTGGCCTAGGAGGCAAGTCTTCCAAGTCCTCTAGGAAAGGGTTTGGTGATGTTGGTGGAGTAGAAAATAACTCCATGGGAGTGAGAGTGGGAGACCTTGGTGAAGGTGGTGAGGGTGTTTTGGATGTTTGGATGGGTGCCGGTGGAGGTGAAGTAGGTGCTTTTGATGGTGGTGGAGTGGTGATCACAATGTGTGATGAAGTGGGTGTAGCTAAGGTAAGGTGTGTATCATCTCTAATGGGAGATGAGATGGTGAGTGGTGAAGATTCGGATGATGAGCTAAGATTAACAAAACAACAAGGCCTTACGCTCATTCTAGCGGTTTTCTTGCAAGGTTTTGGTGATGATTTAGTCATTTTGAACTTGGGTTTTGATTTGCTAGATAGTAGTGAGAATGAAGAAGGTGTGAGGATGATCATGGTAAAGCCTTTCAATTTATAGAGGTAAGAAATTGTTGAGAAAAGGTTTGATTTGATGTTGAACCATTGAAGAGATGAGGTTCCTAATGATTTGGAAGTGGGTTGAATGCTAGTCATATCACCCAAGTCAATCCATACAAAGAAGATGGAGTGAAGAAGAAAAGATATGCAATAAATGTGTTCTAGTGAGTGGAATTTCCTAATATTCAGATTACCCACGGATTTGAAGGTACCAAAAATTTGGTTCCTTCCTTTATGCCAAAGGGCTCCTTGGGTGGATTTTTCAAATTTTTGAATTTTGGTGGGAAATGGATTTCTTACATCCCTTAGTGAATAATACTAGTTCTAATAACAGTATAAACTAGTTAAGATTGATTTATAAGTGTTGGAAGATAATTTGGAATCACGAAAGAGTCGAAATTCAGAAAATTACCTGGAGGATCCACGGCACCAAAATCATATACTGATGGAACCCAAAAAAGGGTGCCGTCTGGTCCGCCTGTACAGATATGGCGGTACCAAAATACATGAAGGACGGTACCAAAATAATGGTGCCGTCTGATCCGTGGAGTGCTGAAATTTGGACAGAGTTTTTCTAAAAAACTTGAAATTTCCGAAACCTGAAATTTTTCTCAAAACCTGTTATACTAAACATTTCTAGTTAGGAAAAGTAAATAACACATATGTAGACATAGTGGAGCATTAAGAGCAAGGCTTATTGATTTTCACAATATAGTGAAAATGGGTAAAATTTGATAGCATACTTGTGCTATCCCCCTGCATGAGATTGTTAGCATACACCATTGTTTCAAGTTGTATTATCATCCTACATAATAAAAACAACTAAATAGTATCAAACATTAATGATAATGCATTGTTCCAAACACTCCTTAAAGTACCCTTATTTGTCCAACTTCTTGTAAATCTTGTTCATCATCCTACCAAGGCACTTGAACATTCCCTTAGTTTGCTTGAATTCTGCTGATTCATTCTCAATCTCGGGAAGAGATGTGTAATACTCTTGAGGTGGAAGACGAGAGCTTGGAAGACCATCCTCGGAGCTATTTGATGATGATGATGAAGGAGTTGGAGGTTTAGCTCTCTTGCCTTTAGTCTTAGCAACTCGAGCATCACTCAAAGGCACAAAGATGTGAGGAATGAGATCATAGTGAAGGTGCATCCCTTTTGGGGTTGGTGGAATTGGAGCAAAGTTTCTATAGAGACGGGTGAGAAGCATCCCGTATGGAAGAGCAACGGATCCTTGAGTTGGAATATCAATCATTCTCCTAGCTATGTAGTAGGCTAAGTTGAATGGTTGTCGGGTGGATAAGTTGTAAAGCATGTGGCAAAGACAAGCGTTTATGTGATCCCTATTCCCTATGGTGCTAATGACGTTTGCTCTAAGTAACTCCTCCCATTTCTTAAATTCGTTCTTAAGTTCATTGAGCTCCATTCCATATGGATCTCGGTCTACCTCTTTTCCCTTTCGGGTTACTCGGGTTGTATCCGTTTTTGGGTTAAAAAGGTGTTCACGGATGACATCCTTATCGGCTAAACGGGTTATGTAGGGAAGAGAGCGGTCATTGATTGCATCAAGGGCGGTGAGTGACCACTTATCCGTGTAGACACAAGTTCCTCGGTTGGGAATTCCTAGTACTCTAGCAAATTCACTTAAAGTGATGGTGAAGTCATTTTGGTTGATTCTAAAGCTAAGACAAAATTCATCATCATCTTCATCACTAAAACCGGTCACACTAGCATAGAATTCTAACACGAACCTAGGACAAATTGGTTCATCAATGTCAAGAAGACAATCGAATTGAATGGCGGCTAGTTCTTCACGAAGATTGGTATGCTCAAGGAAGGATGGGTGAATGGTTCTACCCTCGTGGAAATACCTTGATTCTAGACCCCTAAATATTTCTACTTGTTCCTTGGTGAGTCCTTTGGTTTTGTGGTGTTTGGGAATGTAGTTAAGAGTGTCTTTGTGATCATAGAATCTTGCGGCTACCATGGTTATTCCTAAGGACAAGAATTAACATGTTAAAAAAAATTATTTTAACGTTTTTGATTCTAGTGTGTGCCTATATGAAAACAATTTGGAGTTGCGGTTATCTCGACTCATTTTATGCACAAAATGGTTTTAGTGGAGTGTTTGGCAAATACCATGAGATAACCCAAATGCTCCTAATTCAATGTGGCTATATTTGAATATACCCGGGAGTGCATATTAGTTATGCAATACCTTTAGTATTCAAGAGCATGCAAGTGATGAAAATTCTAACGTTTCTATTTGTATTAGCAATGAAAAAATGTTTTCCTACAAGTGAGAAGCTTTTCAAAACTTTTGACATGGGGTGTTTGGTTGTTTGAATAAGGCCTTATATTTATTATCTATCAATTAGTGGGAAACATGATTTTGTTTATGAAATATGATAATGTAGTACCTAATTTGAATGACTAGTTATGCAATTTGCCAATTGAATTCATATTTGGTATAAAAGCATACATAAAACCCCATGTAATGATTTGTGATAGTTTTGTGCATAAATAAGAATCCTAGACTCAGAATTAGGAGATGAAATGTAGTTAGGATACTTACAATGATGTTATCTTCAGTGATTAGTGAGTGGGAAGATGACAATAATGAGCTTGGTTTAAGTTTTACACGTTTTGGTAAAGTGGGTTGTGAGGAAGAAGATGTTATGTATAAAGCTGTTTTGCTTTTGTAGACGCCACGGACCAGACGGCACCAAATTTTTGGTTCCGTCCGTGTTGTCTTTTGGTGCCGTGGCTACAGTAGCAGAAACAAGACAAAATTGTTTTGGTTTGACTATTCTAATGTTTTAGGCTATGTTTATCCTACATGCCTGGTTCCATTAACCCTAAACCAAGTCTAAGAAGATTAAAAGGTTCTCGTTTAAGAGGTTTAGTAAAGATGTCGGCAATGTTGTCTTCGGAGGATACTTTCTCGATTGAAATGTTTCCTTTTTGAACATTGTCGCGAAGAAAGTGATGACGGATTTCAATGTGCTTTGTACGAGCATGTTGAACGGGATTTCTGCTGAGATCGATGGCTCCTTTGTTGTCGCAAAGTATCACAATGTCGTTGAGATGAATTCCGTAGTCTACGAGAGCTTGCTTCATCCAAAGAGCTTGTTGACATGCTTTTCCGGCTGAGACTTATTCGGCTTCAGTAGTAGAGATGGCTAAAGCCGTTTGCTTCTTTGCAAACCATGAGGTGAGACAATGTCCAACAAAAGTGCAAATACCACTTGTACTTTTTCTATCGACATAATCACCGGCATGATCCGAGTCGGCATACACTATGGTTTCTATACCCGTTCCTTTGGGATACCATAATCCTAAACACGTTGTTCCCTTAATATATCTAAAAATCCTTTTTAATGCTTCTAAGTGTGATGCCTTTGGGTTTTCTTGAAAGCGAGCACATAGACAAACACTAAACATAATGTCGGGTCTACTAGCCGTAAGATAGAGTAGGCTACCAATCATTCCTCTATATTTAGTGTTATCTACGGATTCACCCTCTTCGTCCTTGGTGAGTTTAGTGTCCGAGGACATGGGTGTTTTAGTTGGTTTGGAATCTTCAAGACCAAATTTCTTAAGCATGTCTTTTATATATTTAGATTGATTAAAGAAAATACCATCTTCTAGTTGCTTAATTTGAAGTCCTAGAAAGAAGTTTAACTCACCCATCATACTCATTTCAAACTCGTCATGCATGATTTTAGAGAAATCATTACATAGTTCTTGACAAGTTGATCCGAATATAATGTCATCAACGTATATTTGAACAATAATAATTTGCGATTCCTTTTTCTTAGTAAAAAGAGTATTATCTACTAATCCCATAGTATATTTGTTATCAATAAGAAAAGTCTTAAGACGGTCGTACCAAGCTTTAGGTGCTTGTTTAAGGCCGTATAATGCTTTCTTGAGTTTGAAGACATGATGTGGTTTCTCAAAGTCGGTAAAACCGGGAGGTTGAGCAACATACACTTCTTCGTTAATAAACCCATTAAGAAAAGCACTTTTAACATCCATTTGAAATAATTTAAAATCATAAGCACATGCATAAGCAAGTAATATTCTAATAGATTCAAGTCTAGCTACCGGTGCATAAGTTTCATCATAGTCAATTCCTTCTTGTTGATTATAACCTTGTGCAACAAGCCTAGCTTTGTTTCTAGATACTATACCATTTTCGTCCATTTTGTTTCGAAAGACCCATTTTGTTCCAATTATAGTTTGATCTTTGGGTTTTGGAACTAGTTTCCAAACATCATTTCTAACGAATTGGTTTAATTCTTCTTGCATGGCCATTACCCATGATTCATCTTTTATTGCTTCATTTATGGTTTTTGGTTCAATGGTGGATACAAAACAAAAATGATTACTTTGATTTTGAGCTTGCGATCTTAAGGTTCTTTGATTAAGTTTTCCTATGACCTTTTCTAATGGATGACTTTTAGATTCTTTTATATTGATAATTTCCTTATTTAATGGTTCATCTTCCTTGTTATTATCAATTTGACTTTCAATTATTTGACTTTCAACTAAGTCATCATCTACCAAAGGTGATGTCTTAGAGGGAGGTGGACTTTCGTCAAATGTTATGTTCAACGATTCCTCGACTGTCATTGTTTCTTTATTTAGGACAGTGTAAGCTTTACTAGTTTGAGAGTAACCAAGAAATACACCTTCATAAGACTTTGGGTCAAACTTGGTGAGATAATCCTTAGTGTTAAGAATAAAATATTTACAACCAAAGACTTTAAAATATCCTAATGTTGGCTTTTTACCTTTATAAAGTTCATATGGTGTTTTGTTTAGGAAAGGACGTATTAGGACTCTATTTAAAATATATGTAGAAGTGTCAACGGCGTTACACCAAAACTTTTGAGGAATGTTTTGTTCATTAAGCATTGTTCTACTCATTTCTTGAATTGTTCTATTTTTACGTTCTACTACTCCATTTGATTGAGGTGTTCGTGGAGCCGAAAAGTTATGTGTTATACCATTTGCATCACAAAAGTTTCCAAATTGAGTTTCGTTGTCAAATTCACGACCATGATCCGTTCGGATCGACACAATTTTGACACCTAGAAGATTTTGAATTTTCTTGCTGAGTATTTCAAATTTATCAAAAGCTTCATTTTTGGTTTTCAAAAATAATGTCCAAGTAAACCTTGAGTAATCATCTACTATGACCAAAGTGTATAAGTTGCCTCCATAGCTTCTTATAGCGGACGGTCCAAACAAGTCCATATGTAATAATTCTAGACACTTAGATGTAGATACCATATTTTTAGATTTGTGACTACTATGTGTTTGTTTACCAATTTTGCAAGCGTCGCAAAAGTGTTGGTCATATTTTAGTTTTGGCAAATTCCTAACTAACTCTTTTGAAGATAGGTTTTGTATAAGTCTCATATTAGCGTGACCTAAGCGTCTATGCCAAAGAGATGAGCTATCGTCTAATGTTGTTAGGCAAAGTTTGTCATTATATGTTTTATCTATTTTCATGACGTATATGTTATTTTTCCTAACTCCTTTAGCTATGGTGATACCATCTTTTAGTATTTTACTACCATTTTCATCAAATAGTACTTTATACTTTTTATCGCATAGTTGGCTAATACTAAGTAGATTAAATCCTAACCTATCCACATGAGCAACATTTTCAATAGTTAGAGAGTTATGAGCAATCGTACCTTTGCCAATGATTTTGCTTTTGAGATTGCTACCGAAAGTGACATTACCTCCGTCATACTCTTGGTATGATGAGAAGAGACTTTTGTTGCCCGTCATGTGTCGTGAGCATCCACTATCTTTTATCCATTCGTCAGGTTCCAATCCAACTTTCAAACATACCTAAG
Source organism: Chrysanthemum seticuspe (assembly GCA_019973895.1). Classification (NCBI taxonomy): domain Eukaryota; kingdom Viridiplantae; phylum Streptophyta; class Magnoliopsida; order Asterales; family Asteraceae; genus Chrysanthemum; species Chrysanthemum seticuspe. Next base: position 303,843,399 of record BPTQ01000005.1, read on the forward strand.
AAGCAAATAACTCAAACATTTGGTCCCCAATATCTCATGGGTCCGTTTGGGTTAAACATACCATTTATTTGATTCATGTATGGAAATGATGGATAATGGTTCCATGGTATGTAATCTGGAGTTTGATATGGTCTAGGAAAGTTTTGATTCCAACCGTTGTGTTGGTAGTTAGGTTGAACGTTGTGGTTGCTCTTAGGAAAGGGGCGTTTGGCAAAATAAGTTTTATGTCGTTGTTGAGTAGTTTTTGATCTAAATTCATTTTTTATAAGTCCTACTCCTGATATAATGGCTGGTTTTAGTTTAACATTATCATTGGTTTTCTTTGTTATTTTAACAAATTCAGTACGGTCCGTATTGCGAACATTCTGTTCTGCTGAAGTACCCGCGGTACCATTTTGCACAACGGACGGAACCCTTTTTTTTGGTTCCGTCTGGTCCGTGCTGTACAGCAGCAGTTTTGACAGAATGTTCGTCCTTTTCGGCCGTTTTGTTTTGACTCTTAGGAATTAATACTTCATTAAAACCTAGCCCATTCATGTCTCCTGGTGTTTTATGGATTTTAACTATTTCATCGGCAATAGCGATGTTTTTGTTAAACCTTTTAAACTTAGAATTATTTTCTATTAAAACTTCTTGTGTGAGCTTTAGTTTTTCTATTTCAAGATTAAGCTCTTGACATGATTTACAATCATTGTCATTTGCTTTTCCTTTTTCAAGTCGTTTTGCTTTTTCTTTTAACTCATATACCTCATTTTCCAAAAATTCCTTTTTAGTTTTTAGAAATTTATTTTTAGTTATGATTTTTAGACTTAGCTCACACAATTGATTATATTGTTTTTGCAAGGTGTCATCATCTATAGAAGAATAAGAAGAGTCGGAAAGTACCTCATTTGACTCATGTGCCATTAGAGCGATCTCTTCCTTGCTTGATTCTTCATCGTCTTCACTATCACTCCAAGCACCACTTACAAAAGCTCGTTGAGTTTTGCTCTTAGGTGGCTTGGGACATTCTCCTATGAGATGACTTGCATCACCACATCTAAAACACTTTCTTTCACCTTTGATCTTCTTATCATCCCGATCTTTTCGGAATGGCTTCTTTTCTTCTCGAGGTTGTCTTACAAACTTTCCTCTTCTTCTAAAGAACTTCTTGAAATCTCTAACGGCCATGGCATACTCCTCATCTTCACTATCGGAACAAGATTCACCATCATCGCTTGATTCCGCCTTTGCTTTAAGAGCAACAGATTTGATCTTCTCCTTTCTTCCTTTGATGATCTCTGAATCTTTTTCCATTACCATTTCGTGAACTTTGAGGTTGCCAATTAGCTCGTCTAGTGACATTATTGAGAGATCTTTTGATTCTTCAATAGCGGTCACTTTAGCTCTCCATTTGGGAAGGAGTGCTCTAAGGAATTTCCTGACAAAGTTCTTACTACGAAAAGATTCATCAAGTGCTTTAAGTGATGTAATGATAGTGTTAAAACGAGCAAAGCCACAATCAATGGTTTCATCTTCAGGGATAACAAATTGTTCATATTGTTGAACAAGAAGATCAATTTTGTTATCCTTGACTTGTGAATTACCTTGATGTGTAACAATTAAAGATTCCCAAATATCTTTGGCGGTTTCACACATAAAAATTCTTTCATATTCTTTTCTAGGTAAAGCATTATAAAGCATCATTTTAGCTTCATTATTTTTAGCAACTAATTTCTTTTGTTCATCAACGGAAATATCCTTTGTTGTAGAACTAAAATCTCCTTTAACGATAATAAACCAAAGATCTATATCTTTTGATTTTACATATGTTTCAAAACGGTTTTTCCAATAGATAAATCCATTGGTTTCAAAGAGTGGTGGTCTTTGCATAGATTGCCCTTCTTTAAAGTTTTCAGAATCCATGGATCGTTTCAAGTTTATAAAATACAAGTTATTTTAGAAATTCTTGAGCAACGAGGCTCTGGTACCAATTGTAGAAAACTAGAAGGGGGGTTGAATAGTTTACCGATTAAAAACTTTGTTTTGAAACTTATTTAAAGATCAATTAATATTGATCTTAAGTATGTTAATGAAATATGCAAGCAATATGTAATAAGTAAGTAAGGAAAGAAATGATCAAACCACAACAAGTTGTTTATAGTGGTTCGGCCTACAAGGACTCTTTTTCCTTGCCCTACTCCACTCCCCGAGTCTCACACTCGAGAGTTTAACTTCACTAGTCAACAAGCTCCTTTCACCGGCGGAGAAAACCTTTACACTTCGCTTACACTATTTTCCGACACTAAGCTAGATGTCGAGTTCTTTCCAAGGGTACAACTACTCCCACACACAATGTATTTTGAGGACTAAAATACTAACCACTCACACTCACAAGATTATGATGGTTTGATACAACAATGAAGTATGGATCAACACTAGATCATACAACACTAAATAAACAAGACTTCCAACTTCTCGTTGAAGCTTGAATATGACTTGATCTTCTTTGCTACAAAAGAGATCACTAATATGATATGAAACTGAGTTAGAAAGGTTAGAGAGAAGATATGTATGAGAGTGTGTTAGAAAGGGATGAGAAACTACTTGGCTTGGCATTGCTATTTATAGCCAATTTGGACAGGAGCGTCCACGGACCGCGGACCCCTTAAAAGGGTTCCGCCCGTGTACCAAATTGGTACCGCCAGTCTGACAGTCAAGATATCAAATCTTGCCTAAAGTCAACTCTATCTAAGTAAGATTGTGCAAGATATGAAGAGTACAAATCTTCACAAAATATCTAATGGAATCTTCCAATGATCTCCATGATGTAATACATGATGTCAACATGTTGTATTACTATTAATAGAAATATGCAAATGCTTAAGTAGTGTTTGGTTTTAAGAACCTAACACATTCTACAAACTACTATCATACATAATGATTAGAGTCATATCAAGATGTTACTAATCATAAATGTAAATGCTTGAATGATGAATATATTGTTTGAGAAAGCTTGTTTTAATATCTAATAAACTTGACAAGCTTTAAGCTTTTATAAATTAAATTTACTTTTGTCGTTAACAAAACTTAGGCTAAGATCAAAAATATAAATAACGTTTAATGACGATATTTGTATTAACAGAAACAATTCAAGGAGTACCAGGGAGTCCAGTGATTTTTCCAGGAGTGCAAACAGGGCGTTGAAAGCCGGTAATGTTCATCCTGGGTCGACCACCAACAAAGCTCTCCAATCGTCTGAACTGATCCCTTCTGAACAACCTTTCATCAATCATTCTGATGATCCTTCTCACATCCATTCTGTCCTTAGAGTTCCATCGCTTTGGGTTCCCAATTTTTTTCATGTATATCCTTCAACCGATAAGCCAATCCATCCCTGACCAGCTTCAAAGTGTGATCCCCAAATTTGTGAAGATCGTCACACGCCATTAAGCAGTTTCGTTGAAGTTCACTGCGGTAAACGACGCCAAAAGGTTTGCTGATGAGCGTAAGTTGTGTAAGCTTGTTGATGTCGGGAAGATCAAGCTGTGGTGGAGTGAAGTTTACACGTTTCTGATATGATTCAACGGCAAGCTGAAGATCTTCAACACGTTCTTTGATGACAATGCGTCTGATGAAGATGAGCAGTGACTTGATGAATTCACGTTGTACTTCAGTTGGAAATTGTCTCATGCGACCTTGAACTTTGGCAAGGTACATGTCTTCAATATCGTTGATGTTCAAATTCTCAAAGTCAGCTTCAGAGAATGCATAGTCCCTTTCGTCTTGTCTTTTGACCACAATCTTCTTGAGAAAAGTGTAGTCCCATTTAGACGATAGACCAACATGTTGGATGGCCACGATACTTTTAGTACTGAACACTACATGTTGAGACTTCTGGACCAAGCAGCTTCTGTAGTAGATTCTTCGGCGTTCCGGCCAATGGTGAATCCCATACATTGCATCTTGGTCATACGCTACCACTTTGTCGGAGAACATGTGGGTAGCACGTTCCTCGATGGCTATACAATCAGAGTATATAGCAGCAGGGAATGGAAGTGTCAGAGATGTAGCGTATTTCCTTGAACCATCGCCACCGTGTTGAAGAAAATCTAAGTCTTTGTTGAAGAAATGTCTGAAAGGAATCCTAGGCTGATCAGGTTGGCCAATGGTAGGTAGAGGTCGAGACCAGTCGGTGTAATATGGAGGATTGTCCCGTTTGGTGAAGTTGATGTTTGCTTCTGGGTTGAGCCAATCCATGTTATTAGACATGGCTCGAGCAATGTTTTCAAGGTGATATTCAACCTCGATTGCACTTTCCGAGCTGTCTTTCAAAAGTAGGAATGCTTCATTCTTGATGCGCTTCAATTCAGATTTCGTCATCTTCTTCACACGGAACCTTTCTTGCAAAATCTTTGCATGCTCCAAAGTACTACCGTCTACCAATTCTTGACCTTCTTCAGGGTAGGGAGTGTTGTTAACAAGTGTAGCAAACCATTCAAATTCTCCAGTTTTATCGTCATCTAGCCATGATATGACGTCAGTATGAAGCGTCTTCTTCTTTTTTTTCGAAGGCTTAGATGATGATGATGGTTTCTGTCCTTGTTTGGGAGAGGTGGGTTGTTGTTGGGGCTCAAGGACCTCTTCATCGTCACCACCCGTATACTCAAAGTAATCACCTGTTTTTTGAGTCAGGGGTGGTAACTCGGAATCGTCCCGAGGTTTATCAGTAGAAGACCGAGGTGGAGGAGACTTCTGTCGAGAAGAAGTCCGTTGCGGAGGAGGTGGCATCGAAGAAGATTCACCAGATTGCTTCTGACGTTTAGATGCAGAGTCCTTGTCCTTATCATCGTCATCTCTTGGCTGTTTGGGTTGATCGGCTGACTCCTTGCATGATGATCTGAGTTGAAAAGCAAGTAGACCTTCGAAAAATTTAGCTTCATCCGAAGTAAACGTTCCAGATCGCTTTGACATTTGCATCAGTAGTTTAGCGATTAACTCAGATTCAGAGAGATCAGCTTCTTTGGCCATTGTATGTTTAACCAATGCGACGATGTTAGGGGTGAGTTGTCTGGAAAATACTTCTCTAGTCACACCGGGGACAATGTCGAGAAGAAACTTGTGGGTATGATCTCTTGCTGTCTTCTCCAGTTCCTTTTGGACTTTAGGAATGATATCCTGAAGGTACTTGTTAGTGTAACCTTCGATCATTTCGTTCAGTTCCTCTTTACGATGACTCTTCATGAACTTCTGAACAAATTCCCTTTCTTTCTGCATCTTGTCTTTCTCATCATTTAAGTACTGTATTTGGTCAGCAAACCAATTCAGTTTTCTGTAAAGTATGTCCTTCTTTCTGACTTGTTGGACAGCTTTCACAATTCTTTCATGAGTCTGAGAAATCCAAGATTTAGGTGGTTTCTTCACGGATTTGGATGATGATCTGGTTGACTTCTTTGATGGTGGTGGTGATGAATGAGATGAAGAGTCTGATGATGAGGAGACATGAGGAGGCTCGGGGTCCCTAGGCGGTTCAGAAGTTTCCTTCTGTGAATGTGTGGGACTTCCCAGAAGCAACTTGTCATAATCATCATCTTTATATTTCTCAGACTTCTTAGTTTCAGGGTTCTCAAACTCATATTCGATAGTATCCTCCACAAGCTTTTGTTATTGCAGAAGAGTGGTGGCACCAGATCCCTTATCGGGGCGATTAACCGCATAAGGATCTGGAGAGGAGTGGGCAGCACCACTTGATCCTCCGGGGCCACCCATTTGATCTTTAGCAAATTCTTCAGCTTTTTGAAGGTGTCTGACGATTTTAAACTTCTTCCTGTATGAGTTATCCAGTTGCTCTTCTTCTTCTTCAGAGCTCTCATCATAGGGTACAATTGCTGGAGTCTTCCCTTTTTCTTGGACAGCTGGAGGACTTGGAGGTTTTGCTACTGAGGCAGGTGCTTTGGTTGCAGTTGCAGAGTAATGAACCTCTTCATCTGTATCAGTATCTTCAGAGCTCTCGTCCACAAGCTTTCTTTGCGGTTCAAGTGTGGGAATAGGTTCGGCTTCCTTTACGGGAACAATCCTTTTAGAAGGAGGATTCCTTTTAGGAAGCTTCCTTTGACTCACAGTACTTGTTGCGCTTCCTGCACTTCCTCTTCTGGTTCTCCTTACAGGTGTTCCAGAAGATTTTTCGTCGAGATGACCAACTTTGCCTTGTCTAACTGCTTCCAGATACCTTTTGTACGTTTCGAGCTTTCTGACATCTTCAGTTAGAAGGAAATCTGGCAACACAGCACCTTGTTTCTTTGTAGACGATTCCTTGATTCTGAAAGATAGAATAGGCTCCGTCAACATATCGTGATTGTCGGGGTCATTGAGCCTCTTGGGAATATCAGGATGAAGTCCAAGTGCTCTCTGGATCAACAATTTAGTATATCTGATGTAGGGAATCTTTGAGCCAAGCTTGTTGAGAAATGACATCATGTCATCCCAAATCAGAGCTTCGATAGCGATGTGTTTCATGTTGACCAATGCCCAAAATATTTGCAGTTCCATGAGCTTAGGATGCTCATAGCCACTGTCACGACCAGAAACAGACTTGGTGATGATCATGTAGAGAGTTCTCCATGGTTGAGGAATACTCTTAAGCTCTACGTGAGAATGCTTGGTGATTATTCCTGTAGCCTCGTCATAACCGATATCGATTAAGAATTGGAGAGTGAGCTCTTCAGCAGGTGTGGCATATAGTTTGGTTGGATCGACTTCAGGAATTAGGAGTACAACCCTTAAGTCTGCAGGTGTAATGGTGACTTGTTTGTGATTCAGAGTCACCGTCACAGCAGTCCGTCCTTTAACCCTTTCCATAGTGTTCCAGAACTGTTGGATGTAGATCTCAGGAACAGTTGCAGAGTGAGTGAGCATATTCTGATACGGATGAGTCCTCAGAATATCAATAGCAATTAAACACGAAGATTCTGAGCAAGTGAGGGTGTCAAAGTCAACACGGAGATTATTCTTTCGTATCTTCATTGGATAGACATAAGGATAGATATCAGCAATGGAGAGAGCTTCTGATGCATCCACATTCATTTGTTCAGCCATGTCATGATCTGAAATAACATTAGCCAAAAGAACCAACATATCGAAAGACATAATGTTAGTCAACAGAAGGTCTTATTGTCTAGTTATTGAATGTACAGTGTCAATGATTGTTACGAGTCCTAAGTCACTTGTATGTTCAATAGTCCAATGACGTCGTGAAATGTTTCGTGAGTTAGTTAACTTTAAGTTTTAAAGTTTATTTTATCACTTATCGTTCACAACATATCAAACGATTTAAGATTATTAGTGACATTATTGGATTCGTGACGATATGATAAGTTTATTAACAAGTTTGTACACGTAACAATTCATAATGAAGGTCAATCCAGGCTTAAGCGTAGATTCGGCAAAGTTAAGCGTAAACAATAATGAGATACGCATAGACGAAAGCTTACACGTAGGATCCTAACTTACGCGTAAGAAAAGTTACGCGTAGGAAATAGGTCATATGCGTAGTTCTTACGCGTAGGCGTATAAAGACTTTACGCGTAAGGCTTACTCGTAAGGGTAGACCTTATGCGTAGTGTCACTGTTTACGCATATCCTTCACAGGATACGCGTAGTCCCATTGTAGAACCTTATGCGTAGTAGTTACGCGTAGGATTTCTCTTACGCATAACTGCCTACGCGTAAAGTAATCCTTATGCGTAGAATAACAATCAACCTTGATTCTGAATTTTATGAGTAACAATCCTGAAATAAAAAACCATCATGTCATCAATTTTAACACATAAATTCATTTTAACAACAAATCATGGCAAGAATACTTGTTAAACAGTTATGCGTAGAACTATATACGCGTAATCCAAAACCCTAACAGTTTAAGAATTACGCGTAACAATTCTAACCATGGAAATTGCACCAAACGTTTTCTGGTAGGTCTAAGGTATTGTGAGAGTCTACTAACCAAGTATTAACATTCAATTCATGGTGAATCAAAAATACCCAAACTTAAGAACTTTAAACCCTAATTCCAAATTGTTAATAATTTAGAGTTTCTGGGTGGTTATAGAGCAAGGATATCATCAATTCAATATCATAGGAACATAACCCAACAATCTTTTTGACCAAAACACTTCACATTTGAAAATACCCAATTCGACTCATAAACCCTAGTTTTCAAATTCACTTATTTCGAGTTTCTGGGTGGATTTTTATGATAGAAAAGGCATTAATGATGTTGTAGAAACATTTCGGCACTATCCTTTTAATCATAAACACACTATCTTGATCTTGGGTTCATACGCATAAGCGTAGACCACAAAATCAACCATAGAACATACTTTGACCGTTGGATTTAAGTACAAATCAAAACCTATGTTTGAAAATACGTTAAGATTGTTAAACAACTTACAAATCGATGATCAAAAACACGAAATTCTTGAATGAATCTTAGGCGTAGGATGTGTTTAGGTTTAGAATTAAATGTGAAGTGAAAGTTAGGTGGGGAGGTGTTTTATTAAAATATCTTTAACATTTTGACAGTTTTGGTCCCTCCACCTTTTCCTTTTATCAAACAAAGCCTTTTAACTTTCATTTTGGTTACCAAATAAAGTTTTTAGGAAAGAAACTTGACGACACTCCCCCTCGACTTAAGAAAAACTGATGAAAGGTTATTAATTTTAGTCCGAGGAGTGTCATTGTACCAGAAACTTCACCACCATTGTTAAAAGAAACAACCGGGATATGATAACATGCAAGTACACAGATATTTTGAAACGGTTAAGAGATTATTTTCTCCCCCTCAACACTTGATCGGAAAAAATACTGAATTTTGAAAGATTAAAGTGTTGACGGAAGAAATGTACTTGCCATGTTGAAAGAAAGATAGATTAGGAGAATATTTTTGTTGTTTTATCGAATTTTATATTTTTGTATTTTGTTTTTGAAAAATTATTTACAAAAGATGTTTTGGTGTTTGACAGGTTTTAAGACTGTTTTAAGAGGTCATCCAATTCCTCTTGAGTCAAACACCTCATACCAATCCGGTGGACCAACTCATTAAACCTAGCGGGAGGCAAGGCTTTGGTGAGAAGATCTGCCAATTGGTATTCTGTACCCACAAAGTTTAATTCAACGGTACCCTGTTCCACGTGGTCCTTGATGAAATGATAACGAAGATCGATGTGCTTTGATTTCGAGTGCTGAACTGAGTTGCACGAGATCGCAATGGCACTCCGATTGTCGCAGTACATCGGGATTCTGTCAAATACGTAACCATAGTCTTTGAGTTGTGTTCTCATCCAGATGACTTGAGCACAACACGCAGACATGGCTACATATTCTGCTTCGGTTGATGATAGCGATGTACAATCCTGCTTCTTGGATTGCCAAGACACCAGTTTATCACCAAGAAATTGTAGAGCTCTTGAAGTACTTTTCCTTGAGTCTAAGCATCTTGCGTGGTCAGCGTCTGAAAAAGAGATTAGTTCAAAACCAGAATCCTTCGGATACCAGATGCCCAAGTTAATGGTTCCCTTGATGTATCGGAGGATTCTTTTAGCCTCAGAGAGGTGGGTTTCAGTTGGTCGCGACTGATAACGGGAGCATAGATAAACGGCAAAGACAATATCAGGTCTGCTAGCTGTTAGATACATGAGAGACCCAATAATACTTCGGTATTTGGTAGGGTCAACTAATTTCCCATGTAAATCAGCATCTAGCTTCTTGGTATGAGTCATTGGTGTGGCATAAGTATCACAGGTTTTCATAAATTTGTTTAACAATTCAAGGGCATATTTGGACTGACTCAAGAAAATACCACGGGGTGATTGATGAACTTGCAGTCCTAGAAAGAACGTAAGTGCACCCATCATGGACATTTCAAAATTTTTCTTCATTAGTTTTGCAAAAGCGGTTGAAAACTTTTTATGTGTCGACCCAAAAATGATGTGATCCACGTAAATTTGAACAATTAAGATATGTGCCCCGTGATATTGTATAAAAAGAGTTGGGTCAACCGAGCCTTTGGTGAAATTATTGGCAATGAGGAAAGATGATAGCTTATCGTACCATGCCCGAGGGGCTTGTTTGAGACCATAAAGAGCTTTGTTCAATTTGTAGACATGGTTCGGTAACTCAGGATCAACGAATCCATCTGGTTGGCTGACATCGACCGTTTCTTTAAGTTGTCCATTGAGAAACGCCATTTTGACATCCATCTGATAGACCGTCATATTCATATGAGCTGCGAACGCGAGAAATATCCGAACAGCCTCAAGACGAGCAACCAGAGCAAAAGATTCTTCAAAGTCTATTCCCTCTTCCTGACGATAACCCTTAGCAACTAGACGTGACTTGTTTCGGATGACGTTCCCTTCAGCATCCAATTTGTTTTTCCAAATCCATTTTAGACCAATGACGTAGACCCCTGTTGGTCTTTCAACCAGTTCCCATACTTCAAGACGTTTGAATTGGTTGAGTTCTTCCTGCATGGATTCAATCTAGTTGTCTTTTTTCATTGCGTCTTTAATGTTTTTAGGCTCAGATTGGCAGACAGTGAGTGCATAAATGCAATGTTCACCGTCTGTGTGAAGACGTTGTCTCGTAACGACTGGTTGATTCGGGTTGCCAATAATGTTAGCCAGAGGATGGTCTTTTGTCCATCGGTGTGTAGAGGGTTGATGTTGGTATACATTGTGCAGATTCTGATGGTTCAAATGGTTTGTTGAAGATTCTGCGACATCTGGTGCAGCAGTCTCATTGGCAAACGGGTTGAAGAACGCATTTGGATCAAAATCTGCAGGTGGGGGTAATTCATTCAGAATATCATCAGCTGGTTCATCATTGTTGGAAGTGGTGTGTTCAACTGTTGTATTAGAGTCAACTGGTGTAGGTGCATCTTCAACAGTAGTTGTTGTAGCAGGTGTATCAGGTATAGGAATATTATCAGGTTGTGCAGCGGAAACAGCGGATACACCTGGAGCACGTTCATCAATATCGTCACAGAATAGAGGAGCAAATAACCTTTCCATTTGTTGACGAGTTAGCTGGGGGCTTTGTTCAGCTGATGATGGGGGTTGAGGGAAGTTTAAACGGTTGTGACCGGGTTCTAAGCTGTTATACTCAGAAGCCATTGTGAAGAAGTTTCAAAATCAGCTTCCGCCCAAACTGAAAACTGTCTTTAGCAGATTTGAAACTTTGATGAAGTCTACATTTCCTCTAACTTTTGAAGGTTTTAGTATGCAGCGGAATTTGTAGATGATCAGTAAACCACACAAAGAAAATCTGACTAATTGCGGAAGATCTGTTCGAGGGTAACATGCCAGAAATCAACAAGATCTTCTCACGTATGTAGACGCATCACACCAAACAAACCACGAAAGACGAAATGATACGACTTTCCCCTGAATGTTGTGGTCTTTCAGAATACTAATCACCTGTGAATATGCAATAAGTCGATACCAAGACCGTGTGTGAGGTATCATAACATCAAATTTGGGTAACTTCACACAAGATCACCCGTGAAATTGAGACGATAACACCAAAGTGAGACGTTTGAGCCACATATCGTCTTATTTCTTCCTTCTAATTGAAGAAATTCAAGAAGGCATTGGGTTTTCGCAAAGAAGCATGTAGAAGAACAAGGAAGCAATGACCACCTACACACTCTCTCCCCCTCGATGTTTTCAATGATTCAGAATCATACACCACGTATGTTGATGATGAATTGAAGACAGCGAAACCATGTATAAGGAGACAGCGAAACCATGTATGTCCAATTGATCGAACAAGTGTGAAGTACCAAAAATATTACGAGAGAATCAACTGCTGATAAAACTTCTCTGTTCATAATGTTGATCATCAGCTGTGTCATTGTTGTTGGAAGCAGTTTGATCTTCTGTTATAGAAGATTCGGTTGTTGTTGTAGATTCAGGTGTATCTGAAATTAGAGTATTATCGGTTGTGCAGCGGAAACATTCGATACATCTGAAGCACGACTTTTGGCAGAATCTTTAACCAGAGGAGCAAGCAATGTTTCCAATTCAAGATGATTAAGTACAATGGTGGAACAGCTGATGGATCATGATATTTTTGACGGTGAGAAACGGGTCCTACGCTGTTTTGCAGTAGGAGCCATAGTTGTTGTACCTGCATAGAAAGATAGAAGGGGGGCAAGAAAGAAAAAGACATGGATCCCCAAGTGTAACTGGGTTCCAGGTGTTAGAGGCATAAAGATGTAGTGTCAATTATCTTGTTGACACCTGAACATGCAAATTTGATGATTTCCTTTCCTGCCTTATGGATGGATGTAGAGGGTTTCACACTTGTTATGGTGCAACTACTTAATATCTTGCATGTAGGAATCCACCTAAGACCAAAAGTGTTGAAAACTCTACCCGTTGGTATCCATCTAATGTTAGATCTAAGGGATGTTGAAACTTCTTTTGGGAAGAATTTGCGTCCTATATTGATCCACCTATTAGGTTTCTGAAATTTTACGTTTAGATCAACGGGTTTAGTTCTAACTGTTTGAGTTAACTTAGGTTTTGGTTTGCTACTACAAGCAGTGTTCAGTAATACACTCGAAGGTGATACACTAGGTCGTGAACCTAAGATTCCATCCTTTTGGAGTAGTGCCCTTTTCCTAGCCTTTTCTAGATCATAGTTCTTGTATGCATCATTTGAATCATATGAATTTTTACGTTTAATGCTCGGTTTAGACACAGTGTTCGAACTAATCCTAGATTGGCTAGAAGCAGCCACTTGTACAGGTATAACAGAAACAGGTTTAATAGAAACAGAAGCATTATTGTTGTGCCCGGAATGTGGAGTGACTGGTTTTGACAAATGATTATTCTCAACAACTTGGGAGGGAAACTGTGGTTTTGACAATTTTGAACGTTCAGATTTAAAAGCAGTTGGATGTCTAACAACTGATTGGTTTCTGATTGGTTTTAGAGACGATTTCCCCAAGATTGTTGGTTTTGCAAAATTAGTATCCACACTCTTGTCAGTTAATCTTCTTAGTTTGTTTTGTAAAGCAACATGTGCAAGCCCCTTTGCTTGTAGTTGAGCCTTTAAATGCTCATTTTCTTTTACTAATAAATCCACACGATTACTTTGTTCATTTTAATATTGACCATTGTGTTCTGAAAAGGATTTGTTTTGTAATTTAAGTTCAAGAGAGATGCAATGTGCCTCTAGTTTTGAAAAATCTTTATGAAACTGGGCAATGGTCTTTTTGAGAAGAATGATTTCAGATTCAAGAGTTTGATTTGACGATTCAGATGAATTGATAAGTAAGGGCTCAGACATGAGAAAGTTGTCTGGACATTGTGCAACACACTGGTCAACCTTTCCTTCATTACTAAATTCAGGTTGCTTAGTATGTTGTGTCGCATTTGCAATCAGAATATGGTCAACAGTAGATTGTACCTCGACCATCTGTTCTGTGTCAGTGTCATAGGTGGGTAAGATATATTCCTCAACCATTTGTTCTTCGTTACAGTTGGAATCGGTGTCGTAGTTGAGTATGATATCTTCTCCAGATCTGCTGCTGTCATCCTGCTTTTCCAACGCAACAACCTCATTGTCCGCATTACCGACAGATGCAGTACTCACAACATTCTCAACGTCCATTTGAGCATTCCTTTCATGTACAGAAACTCTTGCACCTTGGACGACTGCGGGATATTGGGAATTAGATGCTGTCTGACGCTTGAATGCCAGAGATATAGCGATGAATCCTTCTTGCAATGCCACAAATGGATCTTTATGATGATAATCCATTTCACTTTCCTGCAGAAGAATCAAATAGAAGAAAAGGTGCGAAGACGATATAGCACACAGAAGGCCGATATAGTAAATTTCAATTTCCCTCCAAATATGATTTTGAAAATTTTGACTCTCAAAATTTGAAATTCACTATAAAATCTAATTCTAAGAATGTAGGAAAAATTTGAGTTATGACAATTTTGACGCCAAATTTGACCCGAAAAATTTGAATTTAGGCCCAAAAATTTGAATTTTTGACCAAATTTTCACGGTTAAACCAAAATTTGAATCTCGCGTAAAAATTGAACGTTTAGTCTCCCCTAAAAATTAATTTTTTTTTTGATAACTTGTGTTGATGGATCTTTGTAGTCGAATGAACCTTTGTTGATGAAGTGACCTTAGGCGTAGAAATCACATGAGAGCAATATAACAGTTATGCGTAGAAATCACCAAAGTTACGCGTAAACAGTATAAGTTACTCGTAGTTTTAGCTTACGCGTAAGCAGGGAAAAAAGGCTAAAGTTATGCGTAAACAGTAAGTTAGGCGTAGGATTACCTTATGCGTAGGACTAGGTCTACGCGTAAGATGAATCTTAAGCATAGGATTTCTACGCGTAAGCTTATGCTTATGGGTAATTTTAGGGTTTTACCCAAATGATCTTTTACACTATCACAGTGCAAAAGATATCCAAAGTCGACGTATTTTCAGGCTTATCCAAGCAAGAAAACACGGAGTAAACCACGAACATGAAGATCAAACCAAGGAAAATCTTACGCGTAGTTTTAGGGTTTTGCTACGCGTAGGATTACTCGTAATTTTGATTTTGCCCAAAGATGTTTCTAAACCAGTTTTTGTGTGATGAAATAGCTTCAATAACACCAAAAGACACAAAAGTGTGAAACTTGATGAACCAAATCCTCTAAAACGGTTACGAGTAGAACTACACCCACGTTCAAAAACTAGATGAAAAACAACTATCTACGCATAAAGTTTGAAACTTTTTGCCAAAAACAAGTATTTTAACACCCTAAAACGTTGAAAGTACAAGAATCTTGGATTCAAAAGTGTAAAAAATACGTTTTTGATCAAGCCAAAGATAAGGATACGCAAGTTAGGCGTGAGACCAAAACTCACTTCAAACAATACGTTCACTCAACTATTAGGCGATTGATACCACTGTTAGGTCACTAGTTTTACAAACACAAGTTATATAGAAAGAGATGAAGGCGGATGAACAAGTTATACGCACACACACACACTAACAATAATACGGTTAAAGCATATAGAGTGAAAGAGAGAATAACTTGAACAACCAACCCTCAAATGAGGGTTTACAAGAGTATTTATAGGAGGGAAGCTAGGGCAACACTCCTAGTTCCCATCCTTTCTTATGTGGGCTTGGGCCTAAGCTTATGGGCCTTCTACATAAGCTAGACCTTAAACAAACATAAAGGCCATAATAAAGCTACCTATTACATATGAAATATAAATACTTGAAATACTGTTTAGGAGTGATTCCAACAGTTCTCTAGGGGAATATGAATGCTAGTGAGAGATGTACTACGGTAAGGTTTGAGGTTGAGGAAGATTATTTTTTATCTTTTTATTTTTTTTATAAAGCTAAGGGTAAAATCTCAGGGTTTGGATTTGGGGGGTGGTACTTCTACCGATTACTCTAATTATCTAATTATCTAAACTAAGGGGTAGTCTATGTCTATTGATGTGTGCTCGTATGATGATTAAAAATGTATCTACCTAGATACTATTACTCCATAGTTATCTTTTATTGGTGGTTGAATTGTCACGTCCTTATTCTTAACGCGTTGTGTTTTCTAAGGTCGTAGGGTATGCTTTTATCCCTAACTCTTTGAGAATACCTTAAGGTTATTGCCTACGAGATCTTTATGATTCATAAACTAACACTAATGTTATATTTGGATATTTAGCCTATAATTATGCTAGGTGGTTATAAACTAAGGTTCACAAAGATTACTCAAGCATTACAAACACAACGATGGCCTAGTGCAATCCTAAGCCAATTACAATTAAGATATGAGACAACCAATCAACAATTAATAACTAGGATTCATAGATCTAAGCAAACACACAAGAAATTTAGCCGAACATGTTAAACATGCAAGCATACACACATACAATCGAAGACATAATGAAATCAATGAAGTAAATAACTTATCTTGATGTAAAATAGGGTATGAGAACCCTAAGATACTTTCCACACCGGACCAAAATCGTTTTAGGTTTTTACTCCACAAGTCTACCTCTCTAAATTCTGAAAATTCGATTTCTATATATAACTTTACAACTGCGACGGCGTCACCTTATAGTTGGGACGCCGTCGGATCGCCACCATTAGGTTTTGTCTTGGCCAAGTCTTCATTGGGATGGCATCACGTTGTGGTTGTGACGCCGTCAGTCTTCAGTAGTGACGTAGTCTGAATCTGGATCTAGGCCGTCTGAGAAGAAAAGTTTTTGTGACGCCCTTACTCTTCAAAGCCTAACGCCGTCGGGTGTAAATTAGCAGAATCGCTACTGAGTCATCAAAAATTCAATTACACAAAGAGGGACGGCGTCGCCCTCTGTTTGGGACGCCGTCAGGTGTAATTCCAGCAGCTTGAGTGTCTTGATCTTGACTTAGCCATTTTCTTCACATATTCACTCCTTTTCATCCAAAAATGCATCATTCCAGCATTTTGCTTCCAAGACACCTAAAAAGTAAAAAGGAACGAAATTAAGCAGTAACGGATATAAAAGTGGGCGATTAAGGGCTTAAATGACCCCTTAAAAGTGTACGTTTTAAATCCTTATCAAATATCCCTACACTTGGTATTTGCTTGTCCTCAAGCAAATGTGCTTTTGGCCAATCAATTTATAAGCTAGGAGGCATAAAGCATTGGTTTAACATAATTCACAACAAGTAAAAGCACCGCAATAGTCATAACAAGCACGGAAATTATATACTAGCACCTCACAAGTTGTGTTTGGATTCTCTCATCTCTCGGGTGTATATGAAATATAGCAAATGGAAATGGAAGATAAACACTCATTAACCGGTCATAGTACATAGATTACCATAGGCTTGAGACTAGATCAAACCTCCACCGCTTTGGCTTAAGCACCTAGGAACAACTTTCTAAGAGGTCTTTTAAAGGGTTGTAACGTTAGGCTTACGGTTAGGGAAACAAAGGGTTTGGTTGGATAGGCGATTTAGTGGTGGCAAGTCAAAAATCTTTATGTTACAAGCATGAGAAGAATGGCGTTGCTAAGCCTAGACTCGACTCTCTAAACTCTAGATAACTTTCAAACAAACATACATAAATATAAAGATAGATGTAGGATGGTAGCCCATATTTTTTTTTCAACACTCTTTTTTCGATTTTTTTTTATTTTTTTATTTTTTTTTGGCATACACTTATACTCTGCCATCCTCTACGTTAACATCAAAATATAAGGGATTTATAGGCACATCCCTACACTTGAGTTTTTATTACTGTAACACTAATTTGACCCGAATTGAAAAGATCAAAACACTTGGAGTACATTATTAGGTAAATGAAGGGAATTGGAATTTAACGTTCTTTCCCGTCACTCCATAAAATTTAACTTTTCCCATGAGTCCCAATCATCCGAAAACTGTGTACAAAAGATATGACTCGACTTAGCAACCATGCAAGTAACTAGATAATTGAACTAAGGGTTTAGTATGATAACAATAATGCACTAAAAGTGAGTGCATATAAGGTAGGCTAAGGCAATTTGGGTGTACATTTAGGGGTGGATTGTAAACAATGCTCTTCATTGATATTCTGGAAAACCGAAAAATCACAAGAACCACGAAAAGGATAGGCTTTGAGGGGTTAACTAGGGGTATCGTGTACTAAATATGAGTACAACGCAAGGGTGTGGGGGAATTACTCAACCGATGTGGAAGAAGTAATTATATTACGAGTATCAAACAAGTTCGCAACACTGAGATGCGAAGGGAACCATAATATTCCAGTGAGGAATATGACGAACATATCGAGGTAGATGAAAGTCCTCGACCAATTAACAAGGGGCGCTCGGACCTATGAAACGGTTCTCCTTCCATAAGGAGGCCCAACGGAAGAACTGTTGGTTTTGAAGAAGGTCCCGGAGGAGATCCGGGAAGAAGAGAAAGAGTGCAGGGAGAGAGAAGGAGTGAGAACTCCAACGGAGGAAGCAACCCGGTAGGAAACGGAGGGGTAAACTTACCACCTCTTTTGGCTGCCCACTTAGGAAGAGAAGGGATGGGGGCTCCGATACCTCCATCCTACGTCTCAAGTATTGGAGGACCTCCTCCGTACTCTGGGATGAACCAACTACCCCCTCAGGGCATGAATCCATACCTGCCTTCTCAGACCTATAATACCTATCCTCCGAATGGGTCTTTGCATAATCAGAGTTACCAGCAGGTGCCATACGGACACCTTCCTGTACACCCTACACAGTCGATGGGGGGAAACCCTTCGTACCAACCTCCTGCAGCCTATGATGCATTCTCACAACCACTTCCTAACCCGTACAACCCTACACCTGTTTATCCACCTCCGTATAACCCTTACTATGCTGAAGCCTCTGGAGCTTGCACGCCTTTTGTGAAATGGATTGAAGACTACCCTCTACCTGATGGTGTGAAGATGCCTACTCACATAGGCACCTACGATGAGAAAGGTGATCCTGACAACTTTTTACATTTGTTTGAAGGCCCTATCAAGATGCCGAAATGGGTCATGCCAGTAGCATGCCACATGTTCACATACACTCTCCGAGACTCTGCACGAATATGGTGGAATGGGCAAAAGGTGGGAAGCATTGTATGTCTAGATGATCCCAAGGCTAAGTTCCGATCACACTTCAGCCAACAGAAGAAGTACACCAAGACTCATCCAGCCGTACATACCATCAAGCAAAGGGACAACGAAAGCACAAGGGCCTTCGTCACAAGGTACACCGATGAAACTTTGCAAATTCTAGGGTTGTACGAGGAACAAAGGATTTCTGGCTTCGTACATGGCTTACGAACTCGAAGCTTGGTGGAATTCCTGTCCACCGACCTTCCTACCACTTACAAGGCACTGATGGAAAAGAACTACACTTAGATGGAGTCCAAGGAAGTAGCAGCAAATGGAGCTCCGATCGAGCAAAGAGAAGCCTCTGATAAATTCTCCAGATGGTCCTCCTGGGAAGGATCCAAGAATATGAAGAAGAACAGAGATCGCTTCACTCCATACAACAAAGGCTCGAATCATGGACTCATAGCAAACCTGGTCAAATCTCCTAGGAAGATCCTTGCTACCGAGAAAGCCGCAAAGTCCTTCAACCCGCCACCTCGGATGTCAGCACGAAGCAAAGCCAGGGACATGTCGAAATACTGCCACTTCCATGAAGACCATGGGCACGACACCAACAGCTGCAGAGAGCTGAAAAGGCAGATTGAAGAGGCAGTACGCTCCGGACAATTGGCACATCTGGTTAAAGGCATCAAAAAGGGGAAGGACAAGTTCTCCGACACTCAGCTGGGAGAGTGGAAAGGGAACAAAAAGGAAGCTACCCCTGCGGAAGCTCCGATACTGATGGTGCACAGGCATGATCCAACCTTAAAGCGGAAAGAAGCATATGGAGAGCTGGGAAGTGTAGGGGAGATAACATTCCCGTCCATTCTGGGGCAAACACCTTCGACTGACCCCGTGGTCATCAAGCTGCGGGTCTCCAACAGGGAAGTAAACCGAGCCTACATGGATTGTGGAAGCTCCTGCGAGATCATCTATGAGCATTGCTTCCTAAAGCTCAAACCATCTATACACTCGCAAAGGGTAGACTCAAAAACACCTCTGGCAGGGTTCTTCGGTGAACACTCATGGCCCCTTGGAGAGGTGCCGTTGGAAATCACTATAGGTAAAGGGCCCTTATCTCGCACGGAAACGCTTACCTTCGTCATAGTCAGGTCAGACTCTCCTTACAATTTACTAATAGGGAGAACAGCTGTAACACCCTAGGCAAATCCCACATCGGCTGTGGCCTGGAGAGATGCTGGGCTCATAAGATAACATTAGCTTTACAATGACACAACGCGTTATGTGGTCTACTGCGAGTGGAGTTCTTAGGAACTGGCAGTTAAGCGTGCTCATGTGAGAGTAGTACTGGCTTGGGTGACCTGCTGAGAAGTCTTCAAATGAGGCTACAAAAACAAAGCCGTGAGCCTGCGGGCAAAGCGGACAATATTGTGGTCTGAGTAGCGGGATGTTACAAGTGGTATCAGAGCCAGGTTGAGCCGTTTGGGATGGTGGGGCAAACCTCATCGAGGACGATGAGTCCCTAAAGGGGAGTGATTGTAACACCCTAGGCAAATACCACATCGGCTGTGGCCTGGAGAGATGCTGGGCTCATAAGATAACATTCTCTTTACAATGACACAACACGTTTTGTGGTCTACTACGAGTGGAGTTCTTAGGAACTGGCAGTTAAGCTTGCTCATGTGAGAGTAGTACTGGCTTGGGTGACCTGCCGGGAAGTCTTCAAATGAGGCTACAAAAACAAAGTCGTAAGCCTGCGGGTAAAGAGGACAATATTGTGGTCTGAGTAGTGGGATGTTACAACAGCTATGCAAAAGATGGGCACTGTAGTTTCTACGATACACGTTGCCATTAAGTTCCAAACTCCATTCGGAGTGGGAACTGTTCATTCTAATTATGGGGTAGATAAGGGAGTGTATGGTGTCAAAAAGGTCAAGGAAGGACCAGAGGAGCCTCCGATAGCAATTCTAAGCTGTACGGATGCAGAGGAACGGGTTGTAGTAAACCCTAGCTACCCCGAGCAGACATTGGTGATAGGAAAGCAACTCCCGGAGAATTTCAAGGCGAAGCTCACAGAGCTGTTGCGGACTAACCTTGATATTTTTGCTTGGAAATATTCTGACATGACAAGAGTCCCAAGAACATTGCTAATACACGGACAACCCTTAGGCACGGAGCATAAACTCAATAAATACAAACATATTGAGCCCATGAAACAGAAAAGAAGGAGCCTAGTCCCCGAAAGAAACGCTGCTGCCTGCAAGGAGGTTAATGAACTGACGCAAGCGGGCATTCTAAGGGAAGTCAAATACCAAACCTGGGTGGCCAATCCAGTAATGGTAAAAAAGAGTGACGGAGGGTGGCGCATGTATGTTGACTTTACTGAAATCAACAAAGCATGCCCGAAGGACTGCTACCCCTTACAAGAAATTGACTGGAAGGTAGAATCCTTGGCAGGCTTCCGACTAAAGTGTTTCATAGATGCTTGATTGATGTCCAAATAGTCAAGCTATATCACACAAGCTAGCCACTTGTGAATGGCTAACCGTAATAAACTTAAAACTGCTCAGAAACCAATACAATGAAGATCAGGAGAATATAATGAATTCCCGGGTCGTTAAGTCCCACGGAGACTCAATGGTGTGTAAACACTAATTCAGATGATAGAATGATCACTAAGGATAGTGATCAGTAAAGGTTTTGATGAATTATTACACTACTAATTGATTGGAATGTATTTGGACACATAATTGAAAAGCACAACAATCAGATAAAAGAAACTAAAACACGTACGTTTTAAAAACTACGTAAATGTACAAAATAAAAAGTGAAATCTAAGAAATAAAAGACCTAAAAATATGAAAATGACATTTTTGGAATCCTAAAGATAAAAGAAAATTATTAGAAAAAGAAAATTATTTTTACAGCTATTTAATTAATTATTATTAATTAAAAACTATTTTAACTATTTAAAAATAACCTAAAATAGAAGAAAATACAAAATAAGGCTAGAAAAATAAAATTATAATTCAGAAAAATCTAAAATATTATAAAACTTATTTTAAAATTGAAAATATATTTTTTACACTTTTTGTCTAATTATTATTAATTAATTACTATTTAAAATACACTTAAATACTAGAAAATATAAAATAAACCTGGAAAAATGAAATTTTAACTTGGAAAAATCTAAAATATAATAAAACTAATTTTAAAACTGAAAAGATATTTTTTATGCTTTTTAATTATTTATTACTAATTATTTAATACTTTTAACTATTTAAAATTATAATAAATACTAGACAGATTAGGAAAATTATGAAACTTTTTCTAAAAATAACTTAAGGTGACAGAAAACTAAGAAAAATATAAAAAGTAGATTTGCTTAATAATAAGCTAAAAAGAAAAATCAAAAAGCTTAATTCTATTAAATAAATGCTATCACTATTTTAAAAATGATGTTTTTCTGGTTTTTCTTTTTAAAAACTACTTAAATACTTAAAATATGAAACTTTAATAAACACAAAAATTTTACAACTCAAAAATAAGCTTATGAGCTAACAGTTTTGCTTATGAGCTTATTTTGGAGAAATAAGCTAAAACAAACTCACAAGCTAAAACCAAAGATATAATAAGAAGCAAATAAGCTAAAGTAACTCAAATGAAGCTAGAAAGAACAATTACAAACACTGATAAGCTAGAATATGCAGATAAGCACTTAGCTTAAACTGAGAGATGACCAGAAATGGGACAAGGTTGAGGCTTATTGTAGCCCTACCAAACAAGCTAGAAAATGAAAAACCAAGCTTGAGACCTCAAGATGGCTAGGTTGGATTTCCAAAGAACCAAGGATCACAAGCTTAGACCAACTAATAAGCTCTGTGTGAGCTTATCAAGTTGGACTACCCAACTGTGCACAGGGCACCATTATCAGACAAGGGTCCAAAAGAAACTAGAAAATAAGCACGTTATAAGCTGATTAACACTGAACTAGTATTTTTCTAATTAAGTTTAGCAACTGAAATTTAATATCCCAAAAGCTATTAAGCTGAAACTCAATATTAAACACACAGTGAAATTCTAAATTTTATTCAAAAACGACCAAATGGAAATGTGACTTTTTATAAAAACCAAAAGAGTTGACTAATATGAACTTTGATTTGATCCTGTGGACTGAATAAGATGTATTAAGATATATAAAGACTGATTTGATCAACACTAACAACTTACTAACACAAAATCATGATCATGAAACATGGAAATCAAACAGACAAGAAATGAGATGAGATCAAAAGGAATTTTGACTTTTCACCAAATGACCACTGGTTTTTCTTGTTGATTTGAGATATTAGATACTAAAGTAACACAGAACAAGCAATCATACTGTCTTAAACACTCTTTAGCACAGTTAACAAACTAAAATCAAACACTACTTATTGAGACTGATTTGAAGATTTTCAAAGCAAATGAGTAATTTAGACCATGCTACTTATTACAAACCTTATAATATCATTTATTAGAACTAAATAAGCATCAATCAACAGTCATAACAACATAAAACTCACCAATGATCTTTATGATATTTAAACTGTTAAAATGAAATTTTTATAAACTACAAATTAAAAGGAACAAGTTATCTATTTTATTGGTTAATTTGACTTAACTATCACTAATGAACAATAAGAAACAGAGATTAAAGCTACTAATTAACTTAAACAGTTAAATACCAAAATGATCAAAAAGGCTTACAAGATGGATTTGGCTGAAAACCAAGAACAAGGACCAAATATCACCCATATTAGCTGACCACTAAGCTACTAACCCAAGGCCATCCAAAATTCACCCTGCTCCAGCTGTGAACACCATTTCCATGGGATTTTTGATTTTTCAACTAATTATTTGGTATTTTTGGTGATTTTCTCTTTTTGCTTCTAAACTGGATTTTAATGTTTCTAAAAGCTTGAATTAGCTTTATAGGAGCTTACATGTGCTATATCAGTCCATAATAACAACTAAAAACAACATTCGAATCATATGAGATTTTTGAAATTTGAAAATACACAAACTGAAATTGGAACTTGAATACTGAATTTTATTACTGAAAAGGATTGAAAGTACACTAAGAATACTTAAGAAAGTATTTGAAAGCTAAGAAATATACTGGAAACTTGAAATTAACTAAAACGACATAGAAACTTAAATTTTACACTAGATACTTTGATACAATGCTTCTCTGCTCCTCTTTATAGACTTTTGAGACTCTTTGATGACCTCTGAAACAATCCCACTTCATCTGAGCCATTGAAATCATCCAACTCATCATTTTTGACAAATGGTAGTTTTGGCGCCAAAAGTCTCATAGCAGGTTTGAGATATTAATGGGGTGGTTTGAAGCAATTAAAGGTCTTTGGGTGTTAGTGGAGGTGGAGGGGACAAGGTAAGGTGGGAGGATGGAGTAAATCATGGAAACAACTTTGGTTTTGGTTTGGCGCGTATGTGAGGGAGAAGCACAGTAATATTGGTTTTGGGCGGGGGTTGACTTTGTTTGACCAGTTATTAATATAACGGGGGTTGGTTGGGTTTGGGCTAAAGACTGGGCCAAGGTTGGACTGGATTGGATTTGGGTATTCAATAATAAAGAGGTCCGTTTAGTTTAGTAGCTAGTTAACCACAAGGACCAAAGTTGTAATTCCACCAATCTTGAAGGACTGATCTTGCCAACTCTCCAAACTTATCACAAGGACCAAACTTGACAAAATTTGATAGTACAAGGACCCTAAAATTCCATTTTAAAATATCCAAGGACCAATTTTGACATTTTTCAAAGCTTAGGGACCTTTTCTGCCATTTGACCAAAGAATCATTCAAGGACCATTTTTAACAACTTAGAATATTTCAGGGACCTTGAATGACAAAACTTCACATTTTTGAATTCCGGGGACTAGATTTGACAATTTTTAAAACTTGGGGGACTAACACTGCCAATTTTGCAAACTTGATATGTTTTTCATCTGATTTTGATATTTTTGCATTTAAAACACATAAAACACTGATTTGTGATATTTTCATCATTTTGATGCATTTTTGAGTCTTTTCAGATGATTTTGCAGTTTAGATTGTACAAAAATGATGAGTATTTAGACACTCATCAATCCCCCACACTAAGATATTGCTAGTCCTTAGCAATGTTTTGAAATTTTAATGGATTTTAAAAACTCTTTACCAAAAGCCATCACTTCTGGAGTAGCCAATTATTTTGATTCAAGTAAGAACCTTGGTACAACGATAACCAAATGATTTTGAGCAAATCATAAGCTGTAAACGGATTTGATTTGTCTTTACCAGAAGCCGTTTGCTCTGGACTAGCCAACTCTTAGATAAATTATCAGAATTATCTTTGGTGAGCTGATTACCAATTATGGTTTTTCCACTGCCTTTACCACAAGCCATAAACTTGCGGGCTAGCCAACTCTTCACTTTTTAGGATATGGTGAGTTGAATACCATACAATTTTGGGCAAATTGCAAGCCATAAACGGATTTGAGAAATCTTTACCAAAAGCCGTTTGCTCCTGGATTAGCCAATCCTTTTGTTTTTTAGATATGGCGGACTGATTACCATATGCTGAGTAAGTGAAAAACACTTACTCCAAAAAAAAAAAAAATTTTTTTTTGGCCAAAAACGTGGGAATTGGGCGGTATAATTATATGATAAAATTCGTGAGAATTCCCCCCCACACTTAGAAATAAATATTGCCCTCAATATTCAAAGTACCGGCGGTTATGCCGAAACAAAGAACGTAAAAGGGAAATACTACGGCCATTATTATGAAAGAGATTTTTTTTTTTCTTTTTTTTATTGATTTTATATACAACAGCGTGGGGGAAACTCCCCCACACTAGGGTGGTAGAACAGAGAAAGAAGACAGAAATATGGGTGAAAACCCATATGGTGTGTGCTAATGTTTTTGATTCCCGAGTCACTAGCTTGACTCGATCCCCGCATTCATTGGTTCATGGGGAAAGTTTGTAAATCCGGGACAACCACAGGAGGAATGTCCTCTCCAAAGTAATGCTTTAATCGATGACCATTCACTTTAAAATTTGGACCATCAGGCTGAGATAACTCAATGGTACCATAAGGATAAACCTTAGCGATAGTAAATTGGCCAGACCAACGGGACTTGAGCTTTCCCGAGAAAATCTTCAATCTTGAATTGAAAAGAAGGACTCGATCACCAACGTTGAAAACGCGGTTCTTGATTTTAGAGTCATGAATCTTCTTTGTCTTTTGTTTGTAGATCAAATAGTTCTCGTATGCTTGATCACGGAGTTCATTTAATTCATTCATTTGAACTTTTCTGTGATCACCAGCTGTCTGAATATCGAAATTGGCATGTTTTAAGGCCCAGTATGCCTTGTGCTCAAGCTCAATTGGAAGATGACATGCCTTTCCGTACACTAGCTTGTATGGAGTACACCCGATGGGTGTTTTGTAAGCTGTACGGATGGCCCAGAGTGCGTCATCCAGTTTATCCGACCAGGATGCACGATTTTCGCCTACTGTCCTTTCAAGAATTCTTTTAATACCACGGTTGGAAACTTCCACCTGCCCACTTGTTTGGGGGTGGTATGCAGTAGAGAGACGGTGGGTAACACCATACTTTTGCATGACACGATCAAATTGGTCATTGCAGAAATGTGTACCACGATCACTGATTATCGCTCTCGGAGTTCCAAACCTAGCAAAAAGAGATTTCAAAAACTTCACAACAACTCGGGCATCATTGGTAGGTAAAGCTTTTGCTTCAACCCATTTTGACAAATAGTCAACAGCCACGAGTATGTATTTGTTACCGCGAGATGAAGGAAATGGCCCCATAAAGTCAATACCCCAGATGTCAAATATCTCACAAACTTGAATGGCGTTTTGTGGCATTTCATTTCTTTGAGATATATTTCCGTGACGTTGACAAGCGTCACAGGTTTTGACAAATTCGTGGGCATCCTTATAGATTGTGGGCCAATAAAACCCGGAATCAAACACCTTTTTGGCGGTGTAGTTTGGACTATGATGGCCCCCGGTGGGTCCAGCATGGCAAGCTGTGAGAATGTCAATAGCTTCCTGTCCATAAACACACCGTCGGATGACTTGATCCGCACAGATTTTGAATAAGTAGGGGTCGTCTAAGAAATAATGTTTAACATCCTTGAAGAATTTGTTCTTCTGTTGGGTCGACATCCCTTTCACAATGAAGTTACCCGCATGGTAATTTGCGAAGTCAGCAAACCCTGGGGTGGTAGAATTTCCACGAAAAGAAACCGCATTGAGTGTCTCGAGAGGAAATGTTTCATTTATTTCCTTCTTCTCGAAAACATCTTGGTGAGGGTTTTCTAATCTGGACAGATGATCAGCAGCTAGATTCTTAGCTCCTTTTTTATCACGTATAATGATATCAAATTCTTGCAGGAGGAGAATCCAACGGAGCAATCTCGGCTTTGCATCTTGTTTTGCAAAGAGATATTTGAGAGTCGAATGATCCGTATACACCACGCATTTGGTCAAGATTAAGTACGGCCGAAACTTCTCAAACGCATACACCACGGCTAATAGCTCTTTTTCTGTGGTGGTGTAATGGGTTTGAGCTTCAGTCATAGTCTTACTCGCGTAGTGGATAGGCTGAAAATGCTTGTTTCTGCGTTGCCCTAAGACTGCACCGATAGCAAAATCACTTGCATCGCACATGAGCTCAAAGGGTAAATCCCAGTCGGGAGCAACGAGAATGGGTGCTTCAGTAAGCTTTTTCTTTAATGTTTCAAAAGCTATGATGCACTTAGGTGAGAAGATAAAAGGAGCATCTTTTTCAAGAAGATGGGTCATAGGCCGGGCGATTTTAGAAAAATCTTGTATGAACCTACGATAGAAACCGGCATGACCTAAAAAACTCCTAATACCTTTGACGGTAGTAGGATGAGGTAATTTAGCAATAACATCTACCTTTGCTCTGTCTACCTCAATCCCATTTTTGGAAATCTTATGGCCAAGGACTATGCCTTCTTTGACCATAAAGTGGCTCTTCTCCCAATTTAGACAAAGATTGGTGTCTTCACACCTTTGAAGCATTTTTTCTAAATGGGAGAGACATGTTTGAAACGAGTCCCAAATGACCGAGAAGTCATCCATAAAAACCTCCATTGTTTCCCCGATCATGTCGTGGAAAATGGCAATCATACATCGTTGGAACGTGCCAGGAGCATTACATAAGCCAAAAGGCATACGTCTGTAGGCAAAAGTTCCGTATGGGCAGGTGAATGTGGTCTTCTATTGATCCTGTGGATCAATGGGGATCTGAAAATATCCCGAGAAACCATCAAGGAAGCAATAGTATTCATTCCCTGCTAATCTCTCAAGCATCTGGTCCATGAAGGGTAGAGGAAAATGGTCTTTACGGGTGGAGTCATTCAACTTACGATAGTCAATGCAAACACGCCATCCCGTAACCAATCGAGTTGGAATTAACTCGTTATCTTCATTTGTGACAACAGTAATGCCACCCTTTTTCGGAACACAATGAATTGGGCTAACCCAAGGACTATCTGAGATCGGGTAAATCAATCCTGCATCAAGAAGTTTGATAACCTCTTGTTTGATAACATCATGGATTTTTGGATTCACTCTTCTCTGATGTTGAACTGCTGGCTTGAAGTCATCCTCCATTAAGATTTTATGAGTACAAAACTCAGGGTTGATACCCTTAATGTCGGAGAGTTTCCAAGCAATTGCTTGCTTGTGTGACTTCAAGATCTTTATGAGAGCAGCTTTTTCATCTTTACTAAAATCTCGAGCAATAATGACAGGCAATTTATCATCACCTTCAAGAAATGCATACTCAAGATGAGGAGGTAAGTCCTTAAGCTCAACCTCAGGAAATTCTTCAGTTTTCTCAACTGACTTGACTTCCTTGTTATGAAACTTGACGGGAGGGAGTGGAGTGTCATGAGTCAACAATTTCTCAAGAAGAATATCTCCCTCTAGATTAATCTCATTTTGATTAATCTTATCAGGAATTGAATCACTAGAGTGAGGGGTTGATGATGGATCACCATTAAGCAACTTCTCAATGAGAAGTATGTCCCCCTCAATGTCAATTGGAGCGTGATCAATTTCCCATGGAACAGAATCACTAGCCAAGTATGCTTCAATCTCATCTAAGATGAAGTCGCTTCCCTCAAACGGAGTGAGGGAAGGAGTAGAATTGGCTATGATAGGTTGAGAAGATGTGGTGGGATCCCCACTCACAGAATTATGAGAATAACCAAGAACTTCTTGAGAGTACTCTTCAGAAGCAACATCAATGATATCTATTCGGTTAACCGACTCAGAATCATAGTTTGCGGAGTACCTCGAAGTTTGATCAAGGTTAAAGGTGACAGCTTTATTACCAACACGTAATGTGATTTCTTGCTCAAATACATCAATGAGAGCACGACCCGTTCTCAGGAATCCTCGACCAACAATGAGAGGAACCCGATGATCGGCATCGAAATCAACAACCACGAAGTCAGCTGGAAAATGGAACTTTCCTACTTTCACAAATACGTCCACGGCAATGCCAAGAGGACGGGATATGGAACGATCTGCAAGCTCGAGAGTCATGCATGTAGGAGTAAGTTCCGGAAGAGAAAGTTTCTTCCATACTGAATAAGGCATAAGATTGATGCTTGCACCAAGATCGGCTAAGGCAAAGCATTCAACCATTCCTGGAAATACACAAGGTAAGAGAAATTTTCCAGGATCTCCAAGCTTTTCAGGAATCTTCTTCAGGATGACTGCTGAGCAGTTCTCGTTCAGAGGAGTTTTAGCCATTTCAAACAGCTTCTCCTTGTTGCTTAACATGTGTTTGAGAGTTGATGCAAACTTGGGCATCAGCATGATAGCATCCGCAAAGCTTATGTCAAAATGTAACTCTTGGAAAATTTGAAAAAATTTGTCCATTTGATGACTGGCTTTCTCGCGGAGCTTTTGCTCATTCAAACGTGATGGGTAAGGAATAGAAGATTTAGATTTCTGGTTTTCAATGGGAGCTACAGGAGGTTCAAAAACAACTCCTGGATTGGATTTGGGTTTCTGGAAAACTTGAGGTTGGACTACCGAAGGTAGGACGTGTGCGGTACTTCGTGGGCTTGAAAAATGCACCTTGTCCATTGTATCCTTGGTAACTTGACTCATTTCTCCTAGTGGAGGAGGCATTGGAGTCAAAGGTCCATTGTGTGTCTTAGGTTCACTTTCCACTACCTTTGGGAGAGATGAAGAAGAAGAGGTAGTAGGAATAGCAGGTCCATCATATGAAACACCACTTCTGGTTGTGATCGCCTTTGCATCGCCCCTCGGGTTAGCGATCGTGTTGCTCGGAAGTTTTCCTGAGCCTGAGGGTTGATCATTTAAAGAATTCTTAAGATCATCAATCTGACTGACCAACAACCTGTTCATTTCATCTTGGGATTTCATGAATTGCTTCAACAACTCATCAGATGATGGTCCAGTTGGAACAATGGCGGGAGGTGGATTAGGAAAATTCTGGCCTCTAATGTTAGGATTAGGGCCTTGGTTTTGAAAATTTCCTTGACTAGGATTCATATTCCCATGAAATTGATTCCCTCGATTGAAATTGTTTTGATTAAGGTTTCCTTGATGTTGGAAACCTTGATTGGGTGCAGGATAGAAATTTCCTTGGTTTTGATAACCTTGGTTCATTCTAGGTTGGTTATGATTCCGGTTTTGCATGTTATAATTCTGGTTAAAACCGGGTGGTGCCTGATTAGTGTTAGCACGGTAGTGTGGTTCATTTTGAGGACGGTATTGATTACCTCCTTGATGTGAAGCACCGGCTAGATCATTGGCTTCAAATGGACTACCATCGGTGGCAGTACAGTTGTAGTATGCATGAGGACCACCACAAGTAACACAACTCTCGACTTTCTTCACTTCACCATGTGTTGGTGTCTGTGTGAAGGTCACTTTCTTTTGGTTAGCAAGAACCAAATCCTGAACAATATCTGTGAGTTTGTCAATCTTAGCATCGGTGCTAGATGTACTCACGGGAGATGAAGAAGAAGGTCCAGCATTAGACTGATATGTCTTTGCTCGGAAAGGGCGGACCTGGGACTTGTTTTCAATAATTTGCGAGGCTTCTTTGGTGGTCTTGCTCAGGAAATTACCTCCCGCGGAGGCATTCAAAGAGTCTTGATTAGTCTGGTTGAGACCATTATAGAAAGTATCCATTTGCATTAACTCGGTAAAACCGTGATGCGGGCACTTGCGAAGCAACTCTTTGTAACGATCCCATGCCTCCCCGATGATTCATCAAATCTCTGAGAAAATTTCATTATCTCATTCTTAAGACTTGTAGTTCGGGATGGAGGATAGAACTCGTTAACGAACTTGGTGACTAGATCTTCCCATGTCTCAATAGAACGAGGGGGTTGTTTCTCAAGCCAATTCCGGGCTTGTCCCTCTAGAGAAAATGGGAACAGAAGAAGCTTGATAGCTTCATGTGGGACATTCTTGTACTTGATGGTAGATGCAATCTTGTTAAACCATCGAATGTGTGCATGAGGATCATCCCGCTCAAAACCATAGAATTGGCTTTGGGTTACTAGATTAAGCAACCCGGTTTTGAGCTCAAAGGTATCAGCCACGATGGCTGGGACAACAATAGCATCTCCGTAACCCTCGATGGGTGCTTGGAGAAGCTCATTCATGGGCTTATCTTCTGCCATTACGACAGGTGGTGGTGGTGGTAGACGTTCCTCAGTCACGGCTGAAGGAGCAGAATGTCCTCTACGTCTACGAGGAATATTTGCTAGCTCAGAAAGTGGACTTGTAGAACTGGAAGAACGAGTGCGCATGCACTATGTATAAAAATCAATTTTCAAAACAAATGCGAGGCAAAACGACAAGTGAACTTAACCAATAATCACAAATGAAATGGCTTCTTTGAAAAAGGTACACCAAATCACAAGGACACAAAGGCAAGTTTTAAATCTGATGTTCGGGAACTTATTATGGTCACACCCCCAGTTAGTAGGTGTACTGCCTTGATTTGCGGTGGTTGATTTTTATGTATATATTAAGTACCACTGAAAAGACGTAGGTATAGATTTGTGCTGATGGGTTTAAAAACTTTTGGACAATATTTTTGGATCGTCTCGTTTAACCAAATTGTATCTCTTTAAGAATCACCTCAAAGAAAATACAAGATAGAAAACGTTCCGATTGTTTTGTTGTTTTATATTTTTTTTGGGTTTGTTAACACTTTAGGAAAAGTGCTAATGAACTTTTTGATATTTTGATAACTTTACAAAAAAACTTTTTACAAAAGATGGGGTATGTGCAAGAATGGGTCTGAAAAAGGTTTAACACACGCTAAAGCCTCCCCGGCAGCGGCGCCAAAATTTGATTGATGTCCAAACAGTCAAGCTATATCACACAAGCTAGCCACTTGTGAATGGCTAACCGTAATAAACTTAAAACTGCTCAGAAACCAATACAATGAAGATCAGGAGAATATAATGAATTCCCGGGTCGTTAAGTCCCACGGAGACTCAATGGTGTGTAAACACTAATTCAGATGATAGAATGATCACTAAGGATAGTGATCAGTAAAGGTTTTGATGAATTATTACACTACTGATTGATTGGAATGTATTTGGACACAGAATTGAAAAGCACAACAATCAGATAAAAGAAACTAAAACACGTACGTTTTAAAAACTACGTAAATGTACAAAATAAAAAGTGAAATCTAAGAAATAAAAGACCTAAAAAAATGAAAATGACATTTTTGGAATCCTAAAGATAAAAGAAAATTATTAGAAAAAGAAAATTATTTTTACAGCTATTTAATTAATTACTATTAATCAAAAACTATTTTAACTATTTAAAAATAACCTAAAATAGAAGAAAATACAAAATAAGGCTAGAAAAATAAAATTATGATTCAGAAAAATCTAAAATATTTTAAAACTTATTTTAAAATTGAAAATATATTTTTTACACTTTTTGTCTAATTATTATTAATTAATTACTATTTAAAATACACTTAAATACTAGAAAATATAAAATAAACCTGGAAAAATGAAATTTTAACTTGGAAAAATCTAAAATATAATAAAACTAATTTTAAATCTGAAAAGATATTTTTTATGCTTTTTAATTATTTATTACTAATTATTTAATACTTTTAACTATTTAAAATTATAATAAATACTAAATAGATTAGGAAAATTATGAAACTTTTTCTCAAAATAACTTAAGGTGACAGAAAACTAAGAAAAATATAAAAACTAGATTTGCTTAATAATAAGCTAAAAAGAAAAATCAAAAAGCTTAATTCTATTAAATAAATGCTATCACTATTTTAAAAATGATGTTTTTCTGGTTTTTTCTTTTTGAAAAATACTTAACTACTTAAAATATGAAACTTTAATAAACACAAAAATTTTACAACTCAAAAATAAGCTAGTTTGATAAGCTTATGAGCTAACAGTTTTGCTTATGAGCTTATTTTGGAGAAATAAGCTCAAACAAACTCACAAGCTAAAACCAAAGATATAATAAGAAGCAAATAAGCTAAAGTAACTCAAATGAAGCTAGAAAGAACAATTAAAAACACTGATAAACTAGAATAAGCAGATAAGCACTTAGCTTAAACTGAGAGATGAGCAGAAATGGGACAAGGTTGAGGCTTATTGCAGCCCTACCAAACAAGCTAGAAAATGAAAAACCAAGCTTGAGACCTCAAGATGGCTAGGTTGGCTTTCCAAAGAACCAAGGATCACAAGCTTAGACCAACTAATAAGCTCTGTGTGAGCTTATCAAGTTGGACTACCCAACTGTGCACAGGGTACCATTATCAGACAAGGGTCCAAAAGAAACTAGAAAATAAGCACGTTATAAGCTGATTAACAATGAACTAGTATTTTTCTAATTAAGTTTAGCAACTGAACTTTAATATCCCAAAAGCTATTAAGCTGAAACTCAATATTAAACACACAGTGAAATTCTAAAGTTTATTCAAAAACGACCAAATGGAAATTTGACTTTTTATAAAAACCAAAAGAGTTGACTAATATGAACTTTGATTTGATCCTGTGGACTGAATAAGATGTATTAAGATATATAAAGACTGATTTGATCAACACTAACAACTTACTAACACAAAATCATGATCATGAAACATGGAAATCAAACAGACAAGAAATGAGATGAGATCAAAAGGAATTTTGACTTTTCACCAAATGACCACTGGTTTTTCTTGTTGATTTGAGATATTAGATACTAAAGTGACACAGAACAAGCAATAATACTGTCTTAAACACTCTTTAGCACAGTTAACAAACTAAAATCAAACACTACTTATTGAGACTGATTTGAAGATTTTCAAAGCAAATGAGTAATTTAGACCATGCTACTTATTACAAACCTTATAATATCATTTATTAGAACTAAATAAGCATCAATCAACAGTCATAACAACATAAAACTCACCAATGATCTTTATGATATTTAAACTGTTAAAATGAAATTTTTATAAACTACAAATTAAAAGGAACAAGTTATCTATTTTATTGGTTAATTTGACTTAACTATCACTAATGAACAATAAGAAACAGAGATTAAAGCTACTAATTAACTTAAACAGTTAAATGCCAAAATGATCAAAAAGGCTTACAAGATGGATTTGGCTGAAAACCAAGAACAAGGACCAAATATCACCCCTATTAGCTTACCACTAAGTTACTAACCCAAGGCCATCCAAAATTCACCCTGCTCCAGCTGTGAACACCATTTCCATGGGATTTTTGATTTTTCAACTAATTATTTGGTATTTTTGGTGATTTTCTCTTTTTGCTTCTAAACTGGATTTTAATGTTTCTAAAAGCTTGAATAAGCTTTATAGGAGCTTACATGTGCTATATCAGTCCATAATAACAACTAAAAACAACATTCGAATCATATGAGATTTTTGAAATTTGAAAATACACAAACTGAAATTGGAACTTGAATACTGAATTTTATTACTGAAAAGGATTGAAAGTACACTAAGAATACTTAAGAAAGTATTTGTAAGCTAAGAAATATACTGGAAACTTGAAATTAACTAAAACGACATAGAAACTTAAATTTTACACTAGATACTTTGATACAATGCTTCTCTGCTCCTCTTTATAGACTTTTGAGACTCTTTGATGACCTCTGAAACAATCCCACTTCATCTGAGCCATTGAAATCATCCAACTCATCATTTTTGACAAATGGCAGTTTTGGCGCCAAAAGTCTCATAGCAGGTTTGAGATATTAATGGGGTGGTTTGAAGCAATTAAAGGTCTTTGGGTGTTAGTGGAGGTGGAGGGGACAAGGTAAGGTGGGGGGATGGAGTAAATCATGGAAACAACTCTGGTTTTGGTTTGGCGCGTATGTGAGGGAGAAGCACAGTAATACTGGTTTTGGGCGGGGGTTGACTTTGTTTGACCAGTTATTAATATAACGGGGGTTGGTTGGGTTTGGGCTAAAGACTGGGCCAAGGTTGGACTGGATTGGATTTGGGTATTTAATAATAAAGAGGTCCGTTTGGTTTAGTAGCTAGTTAACCACAAGGACCAAAGTTGTAATTCCACCAATCTTGAAGGACTGATCTTGCCAACTCTCCAAACTTATCACAAGGACCAAACTTGACAAACTTTGATAGTACAAAGACCCTTTTTGCATAAAATTCCATTTTAAAATATACAAGGACCAATTTTGACATTTTTCAAAGCTTAGGGACCTTTTCTGCCATTTGACCAAAGAATCATTCAAGGACCATTTTTAACAACTTAGAATATTTCAGGGACCTTGAATGACAAAACTTCACATTTTTGAATTCCAGGGACTAGATTTGACAATTTTTAAAACTTGGGGGACTAACACTGCCAATTTTGCAAACTTGATATGTTTTTCATCTGATTTTGATATTTTTGCATTTAAAACACATAAAACACTGATTTGTGATATTTTCATCATTTTGATGCATTTTTGAGTGTTTTCAGATGATTTTGCAGTTTAGATTGTACAAAAATGATGAGTATTTAGACACTCATCAATGCTTATAAAGGGTATCATCAAATCCAGATGGCAAAGGAGGACGATGAAAAGACAACCTTCTACACAAGCAAAGGTGTCTACTGTTACAGAAAAATGCCCTTCGGATTGAAGAACGCAAGGGCAACATACCAACGACTCGTAGATAAAGCCTTCACAAACAGATAGGCAGAAATCTTGAGGCATACGTTGACGACATGGTTATTAAGAGCAAGACAGAGGAGGACCTACTCCTTGACGTGCAAGAGACATTCGACCAGCTCCGTGCAATCAACATGAAGCTGAACCCTAAGAAATGCTCTTTCGGTGTCGAAAAGGGGCAATTTCTAGGGCATTTGATCACAAAGCAAGGGATAAAGGCTAACCCCTCTAAGGTCAAGGCAACTATGGATCTCCAAGCTCCTAAGTGTTTAAAAGACGTACAAATTTTGAATGGGAAGCTAGCCGCGCTAAGCCGATTTTTGTCGAAAGGGGATGACAGATCCCTACCGTTCTTCAAAACACTTAAAGGCTGCGTCGACAAGAAGACTTTTCAATGGAGCCAGGATGCAAAAGCTGCTTTTCAGAAGATGAAGGAGTTCATCGAAATCCTTCCAACACTTACAGCCCCAATTAAAGGCGAAGTGTTGTTCATGTACTTAGCATCCTCAATGGAGAGCATTAGCGCAGTTCTCATGGCAGAATGGGACAAGAGGAAAATCCCCATTTACTTCGTCAGCAGGGTCTTACAGGGAGCAGAAGTTAACTACCTAACATTGGAGAAGCTAATACTAGCTCTAATCTATGTAGCAAGAAGGCTCCGACGATACTTCCAGGCCCACCCAATCATAGTCTTAACCGACAAGCCACTCAAACAGATCTTGTCGAAGCCTGAAAAGTCTGGAAGGGTGGCCAAATGGGCTATTGAGCTTGGGGAGCATGAAATAGAGTTCAAGGGTCGAAACTCTATTAGAGAGCAAATTCTCGCAGACTTATTGGCAGAAACACCTTCCGAACCGGACACAGAGAAGGAAGAGCCTAAAGCTAAACTCACCGAAGTGCAAGACGACTGGAAGCTTTATATAGAAGGAGCATCAAGCTCCGATGGTTCCGGATCAGGTCAAATGTTGGTCATCCCTGAAGGGAAGGAGCATACATATGCTCTTCGTTTTGAGTTTAAAGCCACCAACAATGAAGCGGAGTACGAATCCCTATTAGCAGGCCTTCGATTAGCTAAAGATATAGAGGTCAAAGCTCTTGCCATCTTCGTAGATTCTCAATTGGTAGCAAACCAGGTGACAGGCTCCTATGAAGCAAGGCAGTCCGTCATCAAGCAGTACTTGGAAAAAACAAAGGAGATGCTGGATAGTTTCGATTCCTACACAATCCAACACGTTCGCAGGAATCAAAACAAGAAAGCAGACTCATTGAGCAAGCTAGCCTCTATGGCCTTCGCTCATCTCACTAAAGAAGTACTGGTTGAAGTTCTACCTGAAAGGTCCATTATTCGTATGGAGGTTACGGACGTGGTTCATGAAAAAAGAGAGACATGGATGACTCCCATCAGGGAGTACTTAATAAGGGGTCTTCTCCTTGAAGATCCTAAACTAGCAAGGAAGATACGGGTTAAGTCTCCACAATACTGGCTAATGGGGGAAACCCTATACATAAGGTCGTTTCTATCACCTTGGCTTAGATGCATCGGACCTAAGCAGGCTTCGAGCATTATCGCAGAAGTCCATGAAGGATCCTGCGGCCTCCATGCAGGGCCCCGTTCAGTTGTCTCAAAGATAATGAAGTTAGGCTACTACTGGCCTTCGATGCACAGGGATGCGGCGAAAATCATTCTTAAATGTGAAGCTTGTCAGATACAAGCAAACGTTCCCAAGCTGCCAAAGCAGGACATGACAAGTGTTACTTCCGCATGGCCCTTCTCCCAATGGGGAATTGACATCGTAGGACCTATGCCTGTGGCTCCTGGTGGGGTCAAATTCTTATTGGTGGCAATCGATTACTTTAGAAAGTGGGTGGAGGCTAAACCTTTAGCCTCTTTCACTGAGAGACAGATCGAGAAGTTTGTGTAGGAGCACATTGTGTGCAGATTTGGAGTGCCCCACATCATCATATCCGACAATGGTAAGCATTTTGCCAAGGGAGTCTTCTATCACTTCTGTCAAGGGCTCAACATAAAGTAGTATTCGAGATCCGTCTACCATCCACAAGGTAACGGACAAGTGGAGGTTACTAATAGAGACATTGTCAACCGGATTGAAAAAAGGCTGGGACGAACTCATCACGGGTGGGTGGACAAGCTTCCTCAAGTGTTGTGGGCTCATAGGACGCACCCCAAGTCAAGCAATGGTGAAACCCCCTTCAGCCTAACATACGGAACATAAGCGGTCATCCCTTCGAAACTAAGTGTACACACGGAGCGTGTGGCAACATATGATGCTTCCCAAAATGATGAAAAGATCAGGGAGAACCTTGATTTGTTAGAAGAAAGGAGAGAGATAGTATCCATCTGAGAAGCCATGCACAAGCATAAGATCGAAGGCTACTACAACAAAAGGGTCAGGCTTTCCACCTTCAAGCCTAGGGAATACATGCTATGCCTCAACAATGCAAGCAAAGCTAAATACCAGGGAAAGCTAGGACACTACGTGATAGCTGAGGCCTACGACAATGGAGCCTACAAGCTGGCCACTCTTCTCGGAGAACCTATCGACAGAACATGGAATGGTACGAACCTCCGAACGTTCTATGTTTAAAAAGTATTTTTACTTTTCATTCTTGTAATTAAAAGCTTCTCAAGGGAAAGAAAACATTATTGGTAGTTGTCTTAGTTTTCATTTCAAGAATGATGTAATCCTCTCTACCAATTTAATGATGAATAATACATTTCCCACAAATCTCTTGCTTCGTTTCTTAAACACAAAGATTTGTTCAGCCAAGTCGTTTATGAGTTTCAATGTCGAATGGGAAGGCATACGGTGTAAAAAACACCTCATTACTTAAGCCTATCAATTCGTTCACATTAACTCTCCTAATAGTTTATGGCACTTACGAAAGTAAAAACATAAACATATTACTTAAAGGATTTGCGATAGAGTGGGTCACGACCCTCTGTCAATGATCAAAATTGGTCATTATATTCTTGGTGTTGTAATTTACACACAATGAGGTTGTTTAACCTTAGGTTGTAAAGTTTAACCGTTGGGAAAATGGCGTAAGAGAAGTTAACAAGACAAAAATAATTAAGTGTGTAGAGATGTTTCCCTGCACCGTAGTATTCAAAAGAAGGGCTGCATATGAGGCCGGATCCTCATTTAGATTGTCTTTGGCCTAGGCCATACATCAAAAACAGTAAAGTGTTTTGAGGAACAAGACAAACATCATAAAGAAACATTAAATTGTCTTAAAAGGGTACATGCTACCCTTGGAACCAAATTACTGCCAACAGGGCAGCCTTCATTCTGGCTTCTGAGGAGATGGAGTTGGGGATGGAAGAGCTGAGGCAGGCTTGGTGGAGACCGTCTTCTTGGTAGGGGTCGCAGGCTTGATCTTGCGTGGCTTCTTCGAGAGGAGGTCTTCAAGAGGTTCCATGGGGTCTTTAGTAGCTTCAGCCAAGAAAGGGTACTCTGCGGTTGCAAACGCATTTCCCGCGTCATCATATTCCGCCTTCGATTAGGGACGGTAGCACTCAATTTTGGAGAGGTCTACGGGCTTACCTGTTTTAGCTGCCTCCTCCAAAGCCAAGCACCGTCCATGAAAGATAGCTGCCTTGATGACTTTCCACATCGCAGCTCCCATCTCATCACTATGATAGATTTCCATGGCTATGTACGGCACCACCTTTGACGCGACCTTAACACGGTCCTTTTGGAGCATTTTATACCTCATCTGCAAGCCGTCAATCTCCTCCCTCAATTTCATTTCAAACTCTCCAAGCCTAACCCTCTCACCTTCCAAACCGGCACACTTTGCCTCTAACACATCATTTTGGCCAGTGAGGCTTACCACCTTAGCCTCCTCCAACTTGAGTTTGCCACATTCAGGTGTCAACTCTGCTATCTTCTCCCGGAGGTCTTGGATGAGTGGATTCTTCTCGATATCCTTCTCAATCTCATCACACTTGGCCTCCAGCTTGGCATTCTCCTGATCTCTGTGCTTCTCCCTCTCAAGCATGACATCCATCTCTTGCCTTGACTTTGTAACTGCCCGAAGTAACTCCCTGGTTCGACCATTCAAGTGATAATCCAACACGGCCTGCCTTGCAACACTCTTGTCGTGTAGATCGCAAACAACTTCGATGGACATATTGTCCAGCAATCCTTTCCACTAGGGAGGGGTAACATGATCCATAATTCGGTGGCAGGCCAAGGCATTTGGAAGCTCCTTCGTATCAGGAAGGCCTGCGACCAATACAATGCATAAGGGCAGAGTTAGTCACTACAATTAGCATTTCATATAATTTGATAGGGGCAAATGCTTACCATGCATCTCCGCAGTATCATCCGGCATTTCGAAGGCATCACAATCTTCTTGCCTTAGACATTCTTCTGTCGTACGGCCCTGGATCCAGATGCTGGGTGATGAGTGTGTAAATACTCATCATTTTTGGTTAAATCTGAACTGCAAAACGTTTAAAAATGCTCAAAAATGCATCAAAATACTGAAAAGTTGCATTTTATATGTTTCAGATGCAAAATGTTTAAAATCAGATGAAAAACGAGCAAAGTTTGCATAATTGGCAGTTTCAGTCCCCCGACTTTCAGAAAATGGCAAAATCAGTCCCTAGGCACTTATTTTATAAGAAAAGTCACCAAAGGTCCTTTTGGAATCATAAATTGTCATATTTAGTCCTTTGGTGAAAAATCCAAAAGTTTTGAGAAATTACAGTTTTGATCCTTGGATTTTAAAATTGTTCATGTTTAGTCCTTGGAATTTCACAATTGGCAGATTTGGTCCCTTGGAATATTGGAGGTTGGCAAAACAAGCCCTTGGATTACTTTTCATAATTTACAGCTTTGGTCCTTGGATTTCCAGATATTACACTTTTGGTCCTTGTTTACTTATATCCTAAATCCAAACGGACCCTTGATATTATACAAGCCCAATCCAATCCAAACCCGGTCCACCCAGCCAACCCAACCCGTTTACCCATTTACCCACGGTTTAAAATAAAAACCACCCCGCCTCCTTTCCCACTGTCTTCTCCACCACTTTTTCTGCAAAACCAACACAACACCACCTCTAGTTCCACACTTTGTCCCCCTACTCCACACTTTGTCTCCCCCCTCCTCACCTAACAGCCAAATGCATTAAATGCACCCTTTTCCCTGTCTAAGTTATCAAGACCAGTTTTGGCGCCAAAATGCATAAACGGCCAAGATTGCTCTAAACTCATCCAAGGGTCCTGAAAATTGTTGGGATATGCTCAGAAAGAGGAGAGAAGGAGATTGGAGTATAAAAAGAAGGAAGAAGAAGGAAGAAAAAGTAGTCCTTAGTTTATTTCTAAAAAATGTATGTCGTATTTCAATTTCTTAGTCTTAAATAGATTTGTAGTTGTATTTTCAAGTCCTATTGTATTAAAGAAAGGTGTTTCAGTGTATTGCAACCATTATCAAGTTTCAATATAAGCTTTTGTTTACATTTCATATCTTATCTCAACTGTTGCAATTTTCAATCTTAAAATCTGTTGTTAAAGTTTCAAAAAGCTTAATTATAAGCTCAAACAAGCTTCCACTAGCTTATTAAAGCTTTCTGCAAGCTTGTCTTTAAGTTTCTAGCAAAGTTGGAAATTGGTCAATGAAAGTCAAACTGGGGGCAAAAATTGAGCAGGAAATGAAAATGGGTGATGCAGAGTTGGAATTGGGTTAAATCAGAGTTAGGTTAGGGGTTGGAATAGGTCAGTTGTTCATTGGTGCAGTGGCAAGCCATTGTGGCTAAGGACATGTGTAAGTCATTTTCAAGTCATATGGCATAATCTGTGTTTGTAGTCTCAAGTAGTTCTAATCTGTTCATTAAGGTGTATTTAGGTTGGCTAAACATAGTTTGATCATTGAAACAAGTTGGATTAGTAGTTAGTTTATTTAAAATTGCTTATCAGTGTTTACAAGGGTGTTTGGATTTATAGCTTAAACTGTTATTAAGGTTTAGTCAGTGGTTGTTTCTAGTTGTTTCATGTTTGTTTAGTCCATTTGCACTCATTCAAGTCATAAATTGTGCCTGCAACTCTCAAAGTCAACATAATCTCAAATCTGTCTTGCTGTCTTAACTGTTGTGATTTTGGATTAGTAAAAACTTATTTTGTGTTTAAAAGTCTTAGATATTGCTTGAATTGTGCTTGTTCCATCATAATACTTCATAATCAGTCATAAAATTGGAATCAAAGTTCACATTAGTCAAACTTTTCTCAACTGCTTCAAAAGTCAAAATTTGGAAAATCAGTTTTGAGCTCAACTGGAAAGATTTTTCTTGGACTCATTTCTAAGCCAATTTCAGTGAAACTTGTTGCTTTAAAAAGTTCAACTGGTCTCCTTTCTTATTAGCATTTTTGTAGAATTTTATCAATTTTTTATAAGCTCCATTTGAGCTTGTCAAACAGGGCCTAATTGCCCTGTTCACAAAACTCAGCATAAACTGAGTTTTTCTCAGTTTTATGCAGGTTTGTACAGGGCTCATAAGAGCTTGTCTAGGGTTGGTATTTGGTTCACAAGTAGTTAGCCAGGTCTAGATTAGGTTCCAACTTTTGGTTTTGACTTTAAGCTTGTTGAATAGCTTATTCTTGTGCTCAAAAATAGTACCCAGAAACTGTTTTTGTACAATCAAATAAGCCAAATCTTTGTAACTTGTAATTCTGAGGTTAAAGCTTGTTGTTTTTAGTTTCATTTAGGTACTTGTATCATTTTATAGCTTCTGTAAACTGTTGGTAGTTTTTTGTGGTTGTTGGCTTATTGAAAGTGCTTATTTTTAAGCACATTCCACATCAGTTCCATAATTCCTCACAAAACCATCTGTTTTTCCATTTTTCTTACATTCTCAATAATATTTTAGACTTTTCCTGAAATTTTCATATTTTTCCAAGTCAGTTTACTATTTTTCTTGATTTAAATTAGTTTTTAAGCATTTTTAATTAGCATTTAATACAAAAAATTAAGAAAAGGTTCAAAAAAATAATTTTTTCATTTTTCTTAAGTTAGGATAAATATAAAAAGACAAAAAAATATTTTTCTAGATTTTTCTTAGTTAAATTTGTATTTTTAAGTAATTTAAGTAGTTTTAAATAGTTTTTAATTCATAGAAAATAGAAAAATAATAAGAAAAATATAAAAATAGTTT
The DNA here is from genome assembly GCA_019973895.1 of Chrysanthemum seticuspe. Lineage (NCBI taxonomy): Eukaryota > Viridiplantae > Streptophyta > Magnoliopsida > Asterales > Asteraceae > Chrysanthemum > Chrysanthemum seticuspe. Next base: position 303,886,485 of record BPTQ01000005.1, read on the forward strand.
TGAAAATTCTCTTTTGTTATTTTAGATTTTTCCAAGTCATAATTTCATTTTTCTAGCTTTATTTCCTATTTTCTTGTATTTTAGGCTAATATTAAATAGTTAAAAATAGTTTTTAATTAATAATAATTAGATGAATAGTTAGAAAATTAATTTTCTTTTTCTAAAAATTTTCTTTTATCATTAGGTTTGTAAAAATATCATTTTCATATTGTTAGGATTAATATTGTGTAAGTTTCACATTTTCATTTGTACGTTACGTAGTTTTTAATTCAAGTATTGCATGTTTACTTTTACACTTTGAATGTGTTATAATTAGGATTGTTATA